>JAQPZY010001389.1:1520000-1802500 GCA_029931535.1 Margaritifera margaritifera | reverse complement strand
AGGCGAAACTGGACAGGGGTTGACAATTGGATTTTGATTATCGAAATGGCCAAGGTTTGAAATGTTGCAGAAGCAGCGTTTGTACTTGTTGAAATATTTGTCATAAGTTGAAACTTTGCAGAGATCTGTATATGGAGGGGAGAGGGGAATGTAGAATTTTTCAAACCCTGGAGGGGCATGTGTTAATAATGGAGGTTAGATAAACTTGAGATCTGATTGGATAAGTCAGTGGTTTGGGGTGGGTTTCCCAGGTGAAGTCTCGTGTTTTAAATATAACTTACACAGCGGAATCAGGCAGTCCAGTTTTTGCATGAGACGAAAAGGTCTTGACTCCGGGGGGCAAGACCCTCATAAAGTTTGTCCAAGGGATGTGTTAGTTGTGTCTATGTGAGACACATAACATGGGTGTAAGGAGACGGTTCTGAAACAGGGAAAAGAGAGTGAACCTCGAAGCTAAAAGAAATAGGTTCCACAACTAAATATAAGAGATTGAACGACCTGTATAAGAGACTGGACGATTGAGAGTGGCTACTAAAGGTGGTGTGACTCATAATCAGGCAAGAGGGAACCCGAGAGTGTTCCAGTTCAAGTTGACCCCAACCGACAAGCTATGTTGATTCTGAAGAGTGAACAGCAACCAGTTATCAGGTTATGAAAGACATACCTGATAATCAAAATCCGAAACACTCACTCGATTTTGTGATGAAATTTGCTGTATCAATATTAACGGAGCTGCTAATTGCACTTATAAACTATGAGTTAATTGATTTTTCTGGTAGAGGTGCATCCTGCAATTGGTCCTGTACAATTTTATTTTGTTTTATCTAATTAATTAAATTGTTGTATTCTGTATACAGGGGGCTCGTGTTGTTCTATTATATATCTCTGCTCAGATCTCCATTTATTCCATCCATTTCTTTTTTTTAATATTTGCTTGATCCGGGCTATAACACCATGGTCGATCATCCACTAGGCATCGATAACCACCAACCCCTCAACACTTGACATAGTGACGCTCAGAAATGTGAAGCAATGGACATGTATTAAAGTGACTATTCATCCTCAAAATATATCAGTTTTTTTTAGAAGTATGTTAATCGGATTATGTTCAGCAATGTACAGTCTAAATAATTAATAAGGTACTCTAGCTATCATAAAGTTTAAAGCAATGTGGGGATGGTGAGGTTTGATCATTGGTACAACAATTAGTACATACCAGTATACATGGAAGTTAAGTGACAATGCACTAAATTAAAAGATATTACCATAAGTAAACTAATTCATGATGTAAATAACATTTTTGGATATTTTAAGTGCATATAGCCAATTATGTACCTCACAGAACAACTATAGGGACACATACATCCTATATCATGAACTAAATGTGAAATTCTGATCCCCAAAACTTGTAAACAAGGATTTACATTTGAATATGTGGGACATGTACCATGTACTTATTAAGATCAACTGTGCAAACTTAATTCAAATGATCTGTTTGGACATTTCTAGTGTATTTTTAAGAGTGTCAGTTAACAATTATTAAGTAGAATGGTTCATTAGAATGTGATATCAGCTGATGATACAATGCCGCACTCTGTCAAAGTACTAAATTAAAATATATTACGATATATAAGCAAATTCATGATGGAAATAACATTTTGGGATATTTTAAGTGCATACAGCTAAATATGTGCCTAATAGATCAACTATAGGTACAACAGATCAACTATAGCTACAACAGATCAACTATAGGTACAACAGATTAACTATAGGTACAATGAGATCCTATATGATATACTGAATGTCAAATTCTGATCCCAAACATTCTAAAAAATATGGACATTTGCTCATGTGAGATATGTAACCATGTTAAGATCAGTTGAACAAAGTTAATTAAAATGATTTGCTTGAACATTTCAGGTGTAATTTTTAGAGTTTCAGGTAACAAATATTATTAGTAATTAATAATGCTTAAAATAAAATTGTTCATTAGAATGGGATATCAGCTAATGCCACAATGCCGCACTTGTAAATCAATATCTTAACCAAAATGAACAATAAAAAGGAATGCATTTTGTGTTAGACTTACTTCAGTTTTCTGTTCTCTTACATCCAAAGTAAATATAGTTGTGGAAAGTGCATTTTATCCCTTTGATCTATATTTCTGTTGACATTTTCCATTCTCTGACAGTATAAAATGGTTTAGTAGACAACCTGAGTCGGCTCTACTATAGAGTTTTCATCTCCATCCTCTCATTAAGTACAGTACCATATAACTATGTTAAACAATTACTGAAAGCCATACAAGCCGATATGTGTTACTCATATAATCAACCCATCATAAACATATAAATTAATTGCTTGGACCCATAATAAATAGTGTCAATGGCATGATAACAACTAGAAAGATGTCTTCAATGTGTTTTTAATAAAGGCCTCATTCTGACTTTGACATATTTTCTATGACGAAATTTGAACATTACCCACAATTTGAACTTTTATATGCAATACATACATGATGATAATAATGAGCATCAACCCCAGTGTGACTATAAATATGAACATATTTGCAAAACTTTAAAAATTAAAATGTAACAATTTTAAAAGTTGAAATTTTTAAGAAAAATTTTAAAAAATTTAAATTCAATAGTTCCGTTTTTAAGGTCAATATACGCAAAATGTCAAAATCTCATGAGTGCACCTTTAATAACAAACTTGGGGTTTCAATTTAAATTTGTATGGCCAAGACACTGACATGACTTAGATCACAATTATTTTTCCTATATAGTCCCTACATTTGTTTGTCAGTACTGAACTTTCCAGTGTGTCAAAATCCTAATAAATCATATGTCAATCTAAAGTATCTTCAAAGATGAACCCACGATAAAGGTCTTGTCAAAGGTTATCGGCATTTATTTTGAGAGGCTGTAAACAAAACAACTGGAAGTAGGTCACAGATTTCACTTTTGGACCAGTAACAATGCCTCATTACTCACTGTGCACTGTCGCCAAAATACACACTGACAACCACACCATAATGCTCATATTCTAAAGAATAAACACTTTCCTTTAAATCAATACCAAGAATGCCTAAATCTAACTCTATATCACCACCAAAATGAGAGAGGAAAAAATGCTCTAAAAATAGACTAGGACTACATTCATGGGTACTGACCCAGAAGTATTAATTGTGACCAGAGTTCATATAGGTTTATTTCTAACGGCTTAAAAGTACTTCTACACTAATCCTTCGGACACTTACATAATTTCCATTCATACCTTTACAACCTTTTCAAAGATATGGACAAATTACAGAGGTTCCGCTCTACAGTTATTAAGTACTTCTGAAACCGGAACAGGTATAAGGTCAAGTTGTGTGCATTTGCAACACGCACAATGGAGAGAATGTTGGCATACCTCTATGCTAATTTCATGTACTATAACTGAAATTTCGTTATACATGTATGTGGTATTAGGGAAACAAAGCGCTGCCTAAAGCAGATAGCTGATCCAAATGGCTACGCCCATATACTCAAGAATTGAACTTGAACAAGTCCAAAGTGCACTAACTTTAGCAGTTATTTAAATAGGAAAAATGAAGTTTGCCAAAATAGGCAAATACTAACTTCCGAAAGTGCAATAAATGAATTACAAAATATAAAAAATACCAAAAGAAAGTTATCACCTATTTTTGTTTCCAATTTACCTCTGAAGTCCAGGAAGTAACAGTGACCAAGAGGAGCTAACAATATTTTAAGAAGTACACATCTGAAGTAAGGCAAACCGTATACTCTATAACCCATCAATCATTCACCAGAATAGAGGGAATTACAAGTTATTTTAACCAACCTAAGATATACAAGGTCTTTTGTTAAATAACCAGGACAACCAGCGAGGAAAATCTGGAAAATTATTTTTCTTTAAAAAAAAAAACCCGGTGCAAAGTACAACACTGCAGAGCAGAACCTTAAAACAAATATAAACGTGTGCATTTGCTTTTCTCGTTATCATATCATCATGAATGATTCTGTCAATAAAATGGTATATTAATATTGATGTTATCTATGAAAATAACCTAATTATTCTAACTCTGTTCTTATATGATATGCCTTTTTGCAGTATTGTGTGTGAAATGGGGTTAATTATGGGGAAATAAAAAGTCTTAGAACACAGAAATAAATTAAATTAAATTTAAAACTGTTGGATTAACTGAAGAAAAGAAATATAGCGAGAATGTTGCTTTTTATTCATTTGTAATAAAATTAATGAAAAAATTAAGACAAAGCAGATTTGATTGCTTCTATATACTAGTGTAAGAAGAATTCGCACGCTTTTTACCCTCTGACCTTTGACCTCTGTGAACCTGATCGGTTCCATCCCTGTTCAAACTGTAAAATTTATCAGTGACCTCTCAGGAATAAATGCGGTAAGTTTCATGTTCCTGTCTTTTAGTATAACATTGGTTTATATTATGAGAAAATGCAATACGACTTTTTAAAAAGCTCACTTTATCAACTTTATCACATTGGGGGGGGGGGGGGGGCTTATGTGCAACTTTGATATTAACAAATACTGTTCTGTGGAAGAAATGCATGATAAATATTCAAAAGGATTGTTTAGATGCTTGCAAATTAAATGTTTCAGCTACATAACCAAAATTATCTCATACAATAATAACACCTGTTTGGTTCTTATGGTTCCACTCTATAGTTATTATGTACCTCTGAAACCAGGACTAGTATAAGGTGAAGTGTTGTTTGCATCATGGAGGGAATGTTGGCATATCTCAATGCTACTTTTATGCACTGTAACTGAAATTTCTTTATATGTGGTACAGTAAAACCTGTCATGAGCGACCACAATCGTAATGCACGGATCGATTTTATTATATAAACGCACTGTCGTGAGCGACCACCTGCAGAACGCGACCAGCGACCGCGATTTCTTGGCAAAATATGCATTTCGACACTGCTATGAACGACCGCATGACAAATACAGAGATAAACACAACTGACCTTTATTTAACCCTTTGTAACCACGACCGCTTAAGAAGCAAAGACGTTTAAAACAAAATCAAAAACTTAAAAACAAATTAGGCTGGCTACCGGTTTCTTGAATTGTACAGGTCATGCATGTAGTGTCATATGTTATAGATTGTAAACAAGACTAGAGTACATGAAGATTGCTCATTCGGAAATACCTCGGCTATTTCTGCGAGACTAAAGTATGATCCATAGGATTTCCCGCGAATTTGCGTATGGCAGCTTGTTCTAAAATAATACTGCTATGAACGACCCTATCCCGAGAACTGAGACAAACACCACTGACGTTTATTTTATCCTTTGTAACAACGACCGCTTCCAAAATAAAGACTGTTCTAAAAAAAAATAATTATAAAAACAAATTAGACTGGCTACCGGTTTTCATCTGAAATAAGGCCAAGCTGTATATTCTATTACCCAAATTACACCCATCAATCATACACCAAAATAATGTTAATTAAAAGTTATTTTAACCATGCCTAAGATATACATGGTCTTATGTTAAATAACCAGGATAACCAGTGAGGAAAACTTGGAAAGTTCTTTTCCTTTCAAAATCAAACCCTGTGAAAAGTATGAAACTGTAGAGTGGAACCAAAGGAAAAAATGCTGGGCATCCTTAAAATTTTGAACTTAAATGTTATTATTTCTTATTCCAGAGACAGAATAACATCAGATATTATTAGTAAACTTTTGAGGTATGATATGATCCCACTGGGTGTTACAAACAGATCAGACGTGATGAATTGTCATACAACGTGCATCAGTTTTGGGACAAGTTGAGCTGTCAAAGTGAAGCACGGTTTGTGTATGTAACTACATCTAAACTGCTTTTCACATTAAATTCACATGAACTTACTTCCTCAAAACATTGTTCTGAATGTTAACTACCACCTATGATGCTAAATGATATGGGAGTCAGGATCTAGGTCATATTTTTAACATTTTCCACAAAAATTAGCTTGTTTGGGGGGAAAGAAAATGGTAGATATTTACTTCAATGTTTTCATACTTCTTGTACAATGAGACCATGACTTTTCACTATCTCACAAGAAGTCAATTGGGGTAGGGATCAGAGTCAATAAATAAATATCTCACTATCTCACGTAAAGTTCAATATCCGGTACATTTGTAATGTAAGTTTAGAATGTGGTAGTCATATGGAACAAGCTTTTATACGATGATAATGCTGCAAAAAAAAAAAAAACATAATAAAATGAGAGCAAAGAGACTTCCCATTTTAATGCACCAGGCCAGGTCAAATGACAAACATAAGGCACTGCTTCAATACTCGATAAAAATTAGTTTGATGGACATCAACTTTGAAGGGAGAACATTGCACCTGTGTGCGTGCATCTGTCTGAACATCCATCCATATCCTGGGAAGCTCATTACAGTGAAACCTGTCATGAGCGACCACCTGTCATGAGCGACCACAATCGTAATGCACGGATCGATTTTATTATATAAACGCACTGTCGTGAGCGACCACCTGCAGAACGCGACCAGCGACCGCGATTTCTTGGCAAAATATGCATTTCGACACTGCTATGAACGACCGCATGACAAATACAGAGATAAACACAACTGACCTTTATTTAACCCTTTGTAACCACGACCGCTTAAGAAGCAAAGACGTTTAAAACAAAATCAAAAACTTAAAAACAAATTAGGCTGGCTACCGGTTTCTTGAATTGTACAGGTCATGCATGTAGTGTCATATGTTATAGATTGTAAACAAGACTAGAGTACATGAAGATTGCTCATTCGGAAATACCTCGGCTATTTCTGCGAGACTAAAGTATGATCCATAGGATTTCCCGCGAATTTGCGTATGGCAGCTCGTTCTAAAATAATACTGCTATGAACGACCCTATCCCGAGAACTGAGACAAACACCACTGACGTTTATTTTATCGTTTGTAACAACGACCGCTTCCAAAATAAAGACTGTTCTAAAAAAAATAATTATAAAAACAAATTAGACTGGCTACCGGTTTTCATCTGAAATAAGGCCAAGCTGTATATTCTATTACCCAAATTACACCCATCAATCATACACCAAAATAATGTTAATTAAAAGTTATTTTAACCATGCCTAAGATATACATGGTCTTATGTTAAATAACCAGGATAACCAGTGAGGAAAACTTGGAAAGTTCTTTTCCTTTCAAAATCAAACCCTGTGAAAAGTATGAAACTGTAGAGTGGAACCAAAGGAAAAAATGCTGGGCATCCTTAAAATTTTGAACTTAAATGTTATTATTTCTTATTCCAGAGACAGAATAACATCAGATATTATTAGTAAACTTTTGAGGTATGATATGATCCCACTGGGTGTTACAAACAGATCAGACGTGATGAATTGTCATACAACGTGCATCAGTTTTGGGACAAGTTGAGCTGTCAAAGTGAAGCACGGTTTGTGTATGTAACTACATCTAAACTGCTTTTCACATTAAATTCACATGAACTTACTTCCTCAAAACATTGTTCTGAATGTTAACTACCACCTATGATGCTAAATGATATGGGAGTCAGGATCTAGGTCATATTTTTAACATTTTCCACAAAAATTAGCTTGTTTGGGGGGAAAGAAAATGGTAGATATTTACTTCAATGTTTTCATACTTCTTGTACAATGAGACCATGACTTTTCACTATCTCACAAGAAGTCAATTGGGGTAGGGATCAGAGTCAATAAATAAATATCTCACTATCTCACGTAAAGTTCAGTATCCGGTACATTTGTAATGTAAGTTTAGAATGTGGTAGTCATATGGAACAAGCTTTTATACGATGATAATGCTGCAAAAAAAAAAACATAATAAAATGAGAGCAAAGAGACTTCCCATTTTAATGCACCAGGCCAGGTCAAATGACAAACATAAGGCACTGCTTCAACTTCAATACTCGATAAAAATTAGTTTGATGGACATCAACTTTGAAGGGAGAACATTGCACCTGTGTGCGTGCATCTGTCTGAACATCCATCCATATCCTGGGAAGCTCATTACAGTAAAACCTGTCATGAGCGACCTCTGCTATGAGCGACCACCTGTCATGAGCGACCACAATCGTAATGCACGGATCGATTTTATTATATAAACACACTGTCGTGAGCGACCACCTGCAGAACGCGACCAGCGACCGCGATTTCTTGGCAAAATATGCATTTCGACACTGCTATGAACGACCGCATGACAAATACAGAGATAAACACAACTGACCTTTATTTAACCCTTTGTAACCACGACCGCTTAAGAAGCAAAGACGTTTAAAACAAAATCAAAAACTTAAAAACAAATTAGGCTGGCTACCGGTTTCTTGAATTGTACAGGTCATGCATGTAGTGTCATATGTTATAGATTGTAAACAAGACTAGAGTACATGAAGATTGCTCATTCGGAAATACCTCGGCTATTTCTGCGAGACTAAAGTATGATCCATAGGATTTCCCGCGAATTTGCGTATGGCAGCTCGTTCTAAAATAATACTGCTATGAACGACCCTATCCCGAGAACTGAGACAAACACCACTGACGTTTATTTTATCCTTTGTAACAACGACCGCTTCCAAAATAAAGACTGTTCTAAAAAAAATAATTATAAAAACAAATTAGACTGGCTACCGGTTTTCATCTGAAATAAGGCCAAGCTGTATATTCTATTACCCAAATTACACCCATCAATCATACACCAAAATAATGTTAATTAAAAGTTATTTTAACCATGCCTAAGATATACATGGTCTTATGTTAAATAACCAAGATAACCAGTGAGGAAAACTTGGAAAGTTCTTTTCCTTTCAAAATCAAACCCTGTGAAAAGTATGAAACTGTAGAGTGCACCAGGTCAGGTCAAATGACAAACATAAGGCACTGCTTCAACTTCAATACTCGATAAAAATTAGTTTGATGGACATCAACTTTGAAGGGAGAACATTGCACCTGTGTACGTGCATCTGTCTGAATATCCATCCATATCCTGGGAAGCTCATAAGCATGTTTACATAGAAAACCAATTGAGCTCAAATAGTTAAATTTGGTAGACATGTTTCTATCCATTTTGTGTGACCTGATTAGATTTATCCACAATTTCAACATTTCCTGCATTTTTTTTTTTGGTCTTCTATGCAATTTACACTGGGACTTGTGTTACGACTCTATGGTCTAAGAAAAATGTAACAGAAAGAAAGTGAAACCAACAAATCAAGTAAAAAATCAACAAGCAATTTATTACTAGATAATTAAAATGAAAAATCAAAAAGTCACTTACAGTAATGTGTTTTGAAATCCTAATAATCCAATAAGAATGATTGTTCTAATCAGAAGTCCTAAATATAGAATGTTCCGAATTCACGGCTGTGTCCTTGAATGCTATGATGTGCTAATGGTCTCCAAAGTCCTGATGTACTGGTAATCTTGGTGTGCTGATGTCAAAATGAAGTATTCCAAAATATCTGAATAAGTTCAGTTAAATTCCAAAATCATTAATTAAAAATCCAAAATCCAAAAGTTTATGAGCACTGTTATAATCCAATGAATATTTAAAATAATTCCTCTCTTAGAATTTGGAATGAATTTTCACAACTGTAATAGCTCTTTACAAGACTGATGGTAATGTCAAAACTGAATAAATGTCCACCAAACATGGCATATATAAAGATTGGTCACATGACAGAATGTTCTAGAACATGTGTCATCTTAATGGAATTTTACTTGTAAACAAAATTCAACTTTGACCTTCAAATTGAGAAAACATATTGATCAAAACAACCTAATTCAAGGACACTAGTTAAACATGCCTCTCCTGATAACATTAAGATTTAAGCAAATATTTTAGTGAAGAAACATTTACAATTTCCTAAAATATTTACAATATCATACAAACATCATACATAACACTTGTTTGGGTGAGAACTGCTGCGGGGGAATTTTTGTTTTACAATCACTATTCTTTTTACTTTTCAAAGAAAACTTTAAAATATCATTTTAGGCTTTGTTTGTGTGTGTGACAATTGAGTCTTTATAACCATGGAAGCTACTAGCCTGTCAAACATTGGTTTGTGATTTGTCTATCAGTACATTATTTATAGCTTGGAAAAATTCAGATGCTCACCCTGGAAATGGAAATGTAACTGTGAACAACAAATCAGAAGTTTACAAGAAAAAGATACAAAGGCAGAGGCAATATTCTACTCTACCTTAAATGTGTATTTATCAGGTGTGTGTAAAAACAGGCTTTGGATGGAAACTTTACAGGTACAGGTGTTCAATTTGACCATACTGTAAGTCTGCTAAACAACGTGATAAATCTTCAATGAACATCTAGTAGGTATCTTTGTACTGGTATAGTTATTGGAAGGATAAAGGCACACTTGTGTTTCTTGGTAATATGCAAACTCTCAGCATTTTACTCTGTATTATTTTTAATTTGTTCAGATCTGGAGGTCAAGATTATGTGATATCCTTCATAATTGTATTGATGAGAGGGGGATACAACCAGACAATTGTCTTGATGAGAGGGGATACAACCAGACAATTGTCTTGATGAGAGGGGATACAACCAGACAATTGTCTTGATGAGAGGGGATACAACCCAGAAGAATCAGACAATTGCAGAGAAGAGTGTGTGATATAGATGGTTCAAAACCATTTATGGCATATAACAAGCTTGTGAATCGGAATTTTATTATTGCAGCTGGTTTTGATGGTTTTAGCCAACTTGTAATGTACCTGAAATGCACAGACAACAATAAAACTGAAACAATGCTAAATTGTTTTCTAGAGAGTGTTAGGGAATTTGTTGTGCCAAGTAGGGTGCATGCTGACAAATGCATAGAGAATAGTAAAGTTGCAGATTACATGATAGGAACAAGATGATTTAATCGTGGTAATATGTTGATAGGTAAAAGTGTTCATAATCAAAGAATAGAGAGGCTGTTGCGTGATGTTTGTGAAGGTGTACTTTGTTTCTATTACAATTTATTTTATTTCATGGAAGATGAAGGAATATTAAATCCATTCAGTGAAATCCATTTATTAGCTCTCCATCATGTTTTTCAACCCAAAACCAAGGAGAATTTAGATATTTGGTGACAAGCATGGTCTCACCATAGGTTGCACACTGTTAAATCCTCTCCAATTTTTTGTGGAGAGGAGGACAGCTAACTCATCCTGTCAGAATTAAAATTCACATCTCAGACTTTGAAAACTACGGTGCAGCAGGAGTAATAAATGAAATTCAAGAAATCAGTGAGAAAAACATAAGACCTTTTGAACAGTCTCTTGCCAGTAGTGAAGAGTGTAGACAACAGCTGGATTTGCAATGTCTGCATCATGGACATATTCAAATTTTGGGATTTATGTTTATTTGAAAACTGTCAACATTATAAACAGTTTCTCACTATAATAGATGTCATTTGAAGTAACAGAGATCGACAAATACCAATAAAATTTCTAATGCTAGTGTACTAGTATTACATGCATTCAAGGTTCTGAATGAAACTTGACAGTGATGTTCAACCTGATGTTTGCTTGTTTGTCCCCTTGGCTTTCTTTACAAAGTTGTGAGGAGATAAAATATTAGGTTGATCAGTTTGGCTGATATTAATCACATGTCCATAACATTCAGTTATTCTCTGCACTTTCAATCCCATTCTCTCAATTCTGCTCAATCAAAAAGGACATACCAGGTACCAAATACAAGTTTTCTTTTTTCCTACAAACAAAAGACTCTTTTTTCTTCTTCTGTTCTAAACAAAATGTACACTTATTGCAAAAGAGCATAAGCCCATATGTATCATTGTGGTTAACCTTCCAATCATGGCACCTCCTTTTAAATGGAATTGACATCACACCACAATTTGTGGTCAGGAAACGTTTGTGCATATTGTACATTTTGGGGAGACGCCAGTACCATACCACAATACCAAATATTAGTACATGTAACAACAACTTTTATGACACACTCCAGCAACTTTGTTAACATCTACAGTTAGGTCAAGTTGTCAACAGCCATTGGCTGTAGATTCTTGAAACTCCATTGATGAATGTTGGCAAGTACAATGCCCCTAATCCAAACACAGAGGTCAATGATCTACATGTACATTTGTCATTTCAGTAACATCATTTAATAATCACATGTAGATCATTTCTTGGCCTCCAATGACTGTATGCTGATGAAACTGTGTGGATGTATGTTGAAGATGGTTACAACTTTGCAATGAAGTTGTCCAATGTTGTCCATATCTCACTTTAGTATTCTGCTGAAGTTGACAAAATTTCATGTGACTCCTAGCATTGTTTATGAGGGTTAAGTTTCATCCCATTAAATTAGGTTCAAAAGCTGCAAATTGGTAGATGATGTTCAATGTGCATTTTATGGAACCTTGACCTTTAACTAGGTGTTGTAATTGTGGTATTCAACACATCCATCTGATATATACACGTGTAAAATTTCATTAAAATATATGATGTGGTTCAAAAGTTACAGCCTGAAGAAAATACAGGTCACCGAGTTGTATTTTTCCTGCAATGGCCTTTACCTTCAGGCAGGGGGTGTAGCTATGGTATGCAGCAAAGTGTTTGGTCATGATAAAGACTTGTGTAAAGTTTCATAAAATTATCTTCAGTTGCGCAAACGTTACAGCCTGGACGAGGATATAATTGTCAAAGAGTTACACTATTCCTTGCTGTGACCATGACCTTTAGGCAGGGGTGGCATGACTGGTAGGCAAGATACCATCTAGTCATTCTTACTGTGTAAAGTTGCATCATAATATTTTAAGTGGTTGATAAGTTACAGCCCAGACATGGATATATATCATCAAGTTACATTCTGCTATGCTGTGACCTTGCTAGTTTTATCAAAATCTTTACAAGTATTGCAAAGTGATGGGCTGGACAAGTAAATGTTCATGGATGGGTAGACAGTCAGTCAACCCATAACACATAATACACCAGACTTGCTTGTAACACCCAAATGCAAAAAGTGTAGACCCGTATCCATCATTGCATAATGCATTGGCAGATCAGGTTCTATGCTGTTTGATAGAAATATTTAGTATGACAAACAGCATGGAACCAGATCTGCTGGTGCATTATGACTATTTAAGCAAAAAAAAAAAAAAAACGTGTGTTTATAGTCGGCCGACAGTCCTTGTTTCTCATTGCCAACCCTAGCACATTTTTCCCAAGTGGTAAAAAAAAAAAAAATTGTCGAAACTGATTTGTGCATCCATTGAGACAGTTTTACCCAGTATTTAAAGCGCTTGAAATATTATTTAATATTATTTGATTTATATATAATGTTTAAGAAAAAAGAAAAAAGAAAAAACAAATACCTGCCTACCCTAATTTAAAAACCAGTGCAATAGGAGACACATTTATTATTTTTTTGTTGGCCTCAGCTATGATGCAATGATGGTCAAGTGCTTTGCCCAGTGACACTCCACAGCAGCTGACATGGGATGGTTTGGTGGGCATCAAATCTCAGCTTAAAAATCATGAAACCAAGTATTAAAATCTTGAACTCTTTAAAGTTTAAAGCTTCAATTATATTAAAATCAAGTCCTCTAGCTGGGATATTTGAAACAAATACAATACAAACATAATTCAGAAGTAACATCAGTTTAGAGAAGGAAAAGTAATAATCATGCATAGGCCCACTGACAGAAATTCCGGGCCCCTGGGCAGAGCAGTCATGGGCCACAAAACTAGTTTAATTTTGTGTATATAAAAACCTGTGTACAGTTTTGCATATAAAACCTGTAATAATCTACCATAACTTTAACTCTTGCAAGGAACAAATTTTTATATTTACTGCAAAGATTAATTTTTTTTATTACTGTGTTGACAGCGGGCCCTAGAAATCGCCCCCCTGCACCCCCCCCCTCATGACCTGCCTGAACATGCAATCTAATGAAAACTGGATAAAACAAATTTACAAAATTTAGCCAGCCATCCTGGATTTTATATTAACATCAGTTGGGTGGCATCCAAATTAACCATAAATGACACAATTTTTGGGCATATCTTTTAAGATGTGTTACTTTACAAAAGTAAAAGGAAAAAAAAGACTTGATCACATCATTATTTTAAAGCACCAGAACTTCTTAAAAATAGTTGCAATGATACTATTAAACAATTTTAGCTAAAATGTCTGTACAAAGACTTCTTTGCCTGCTCAACAAGTTCAGTTGGCACTTTTGCAGAAGATCCACTAGTTGTCAGAGTAATTCCTAGATAAAGAAAAGTCATCAAGAACATCAAGCTGCTCACCATTGTGAAGTATATGTTGGTTTACATCAAGCTTTCACTTACTAAAAGGTACTACTTTAGTTTTGGATGCATTAACCTCTTGTTTGCAGGTTTTGTTGGGTATGTTGTAATTGTTTCCTTGATACAGCAAGGACATACAGCATTAGAGACGTTAGTAAAACCATTATTAATTTTTGATATGACATCTACAAGATCCATGAATTTTGAAACAAGAGTAGAAGAAATGTGTTGATTATGCAACAGTTCAAGCATGGTAAGTAGGAAAATCAGGTTCAAGCATGGTAAGTAGGAAAATCAGGTTCAAGCATGGTAAGTAGGAAAATGTTACAAAGCTTGGGTGTAAAACTTTTATATTATCTACCTTTCTTAGAAAATCACCTTTTTCTGGGATTCAGTTTAAATTGAACTAGAAATGTGTTCATGGAATAGTATCTAAAATGAGCTATACATAAAAATTGACCAAGGTATGATGGACAAGGGTAACATTATATTCCCCTACAACTGTCATGGTGGGGAATAGAAGGGTAACATTATATGCCCCTATTACTGTCATGGTGGGGAATAGAAGGGTAACATTATATGCCCCTATTGCTGTCATGGTGGGGAACAGAAGGGTAACATTATATGCCTCTATTGCTGTCATGGTGGGGAACAGAAGGGTAACATGTTATGACCCTATTGCTGTCATGGTGGGGAATAGAAGGGTAACATTATATTCCCCTACCACTGTCATGGTTGGGAATAGAAGGGTAACATTATATGCCCCTATTACTGTCATGGTGGGGAATAGAAGGGTAACATGTTATGACCCTATTGCTGTCATGGTGGGGAATAGAAGGGTAACATTATATTCTCCTACCACTGTCATGGTGGGGAATAGAAGGGTAACATTATATTCCCCTACCACTGTCATGGTGGGGAATAGAAGGGTAACATTATATGACACTATTGCTGTCATGGTGGGGAATAGAAGGGTAACATTATATGCCCCTATTACTGTCATGGTGGGGAAAAGAATGGTAACATTATATTCCCCTACCACTGTCATGGTGGGGAATAGAAGGGTAACATTATATTCCCCTACCACTGTCATGCTTGGGAACAGAAGGGTAACATTATATGACCCTATTGCTGTCATGGTGGGGAATAGAAGGGTAACATTATATTCCCCTACCACTGTCATGGTGGGGAATAGAATGGTAACATTATATGACCCTATTGCTGTCATGGTGGGGAATAGAAGGGTAACATATGACCCAATTACTGTCATGGTGGGGAATATAAGGGTAACATTATATGACCCTAATACTGTCACAGTGGGGAATAGAAGAGTAAAAGTATATGCCCCTACCACTGTCATGGTGGGGAATAGAATGTTATCTACTGTCGTGGTTGGGAAATAGAAGGGTAACAGTATATGCCCCTACCACTGTCATAGTGGGAAATAGAAGGGTAACATAAATGCCCCTACCACTGTCATGGTGGTGAAAAGAAGGGTAACAATTTTTGCCCCTTCTACTGTCATGGTTGGGAACAGAAGGGTAACATTATATGCCCTACCACCGTCATGATGGGGAATAGAATATTAACTGCAATACATGTTACAGAACACCTCAGTCTACCAGGGTTTATATTCAGAATTCAAACAAATTTGTACAAGTCAAATATAAAACTCTAATTTTGAAATACCAGTGTCATAAAAAAGTAAATGCTATTTACTCCAGTAAGGTCATTTATAACAAGCCAAAATGAGTTAAAATTTTCATGATTTTTGACTCTCATTCTTCATCAACAGGATTTCAACCCACATACATGAATTAACAGCATGATTAAAAAGGCAGACCAGTTACTTCAATCCATAATATGCATTTAAAAATACATAATCATATAAACAAACTGAAAAGCACTTGAGTTGCTGACAGTGGAATTGCTAGGATTGGCAAGTATCTGCTGCTGGCAAAAAGGAGTTATTGCTCTCTGGAAAGGAATTTGATGGCCTTATGGTGAATCCCAGGATAGGTTTCTCGTCTGTGCCTGCTGCAAACTGCAACATATTCTTAATGACACATTTTCTCTCTTTCCACCTACAGTGGAAAATAACAATAGTACCATGAACTGCACATTATATATCTGCCCCATGTGTAATAATCCACTGTGAAGATAACTGAAATTTATGTAATTTTCTTCTGCCAGTCAGAATGACCTTGATGTTTGCCCTTGTGACCCTGAAATTAATAGGCTTCTTCCTTACCCAAAGTACAAGCCATGCACAAAGTTTGAGTCTATGATGTACAACTAATGTTATTGTGTGGATACCCTTTTTTAAAATTCTTTCAATGACCTTGACCTTTGACTACAAAATCAGTAGAGTTTTTCCTTACATCAAGTGTGAGACATCCACAATGTCTGGTAATCACAGATAATAGAGACCTCAAGTTATTATGTGAATACCATTTTTCTTCTCTCAGTAAGAATGACATTGACCTTTGACCTTTTAAATTTGAAATCAATAAGATTCTTCCTTAGCCCATCTATCCACAAAGTTTGGTAACTGTAGAGAGTGGAGAACTCAAATTATTGTACAGATACTGTTGTCCTTCTTTCAGTCAGTGACAGTGACCTCTGAGCTTTTCAGCCCAAAATCAATAGAGTTCTTCGTTACCCCAAGTGCAAGCCATCCACAAAGATTGGTAACTTTAGATGGTGGACAACTAAAGTTAGATTGCCAAAAAACAAATTGGTAACAGACGGATGGATGGACAACACGATAACATAACATGCTCTGCCTATTTGTACCATAAAAAGATCCCATTAAAATGTTGTAATTATGGTATAAAAAGCAGTGTCACTATTACCATTTTTAAATGGTTCATCACACGAATGCAACTGGATGTTCTCTGAAATGTGACATGATGCCAACACATTTTATCAAAGTTACAGGATTTAGACATTTAACTATATATGAACTATATTTACCCTACAAATTAAATTGCAGCAACCTTTATGTTGCCACATGAATGAAGTATACTAAAGTTTGGTGTTTATCACATAGACCCAAAACAACAGAGTTAGGTCCCAAACTAAATGTGACCTATATTTCAATAAAACTTGATCACATCCACCTAAATGTCACTGCATGGTGTCTGGCCAGTTACATAAATGTTCTTATAAAGTTTGGTATGCTTCCCATCAATATAAGTTGAGGTAACAGAGATGGAGCTGAATACAGACACAACATGAATTTCATTCAAAATAGATCTAGAGTTCCAACAGTTTACTGTGATCAAAAGGCAAGTTTTCCCTGACCATACATTTCATGTCAACACATACACACACACACACACACAGAGTTATTAAACATATAAACAAAAGTAACTGACCAAGTTTCTCCAATGATAAGCCCATATTTTATAATAATACTACACTTTATTCTACCCATATAAACCATTAGTACAAATGTAGCAGATTTCCCAAATTGTGATTGATTTCATTGATTATGATGCTCTGGTGACTAGACATTTGTTAAATCAATGATAAGGATCACCACTAGAAGGAAGAAAATATTCACTTGGTAGATATTAATAAAACTATAGTCATTATATTACCAGACATCAAACTGCACAATCTTAAAAGTTTGAAATTAATTACAGCATTGATCACACTCATTTGGAGAATATATGGGTGGCACATTACACAAGCAAAAGAGCTTTACAGGGTTTAAAATTAGCAGTTGTCCACTATTGAGGCTAGTGAATTTTCTGTTGAACTAGTAGTTATTCGAATTTCAATAATCCAATGGCTAGTAAAATCTTGATATATGTCTGACATTGTTTTGTGGGAAGGACTAGTGAAGATTCAGTAGAATTAGTACATTTTTCATTCTAATAGTGCTTCTGGATACAAACAAATTTAAGTTAAATTGTAAGCCCGCTTTAGCAATTTATATAGAAAATTATACTGATGGAAACTGCTGAACTTTACAGACATGAAAATGTAGGCTTGATTTGCCCGAGCCCATTGAACTCCATTCCAAATGTGGAAGCAGCAAAAAAATTTATTACGGCCATACAACTTACTATCTGCTTCATGTGTATACATAAGAAATTCTGAATACACCTGATTTTTGAATCTGCTTTGATTTGATTCATCTTCATGAAATGAGGGAATGAACATGGATGCAAGTCTCTTAAAGGTAAGGGTGTTATTCGTAGGCCTAAGTAAGCATAGGAACACATGAAGCCATCTTCCTATCTGAAATTAAATACAAATTTATTTTAAAGACTTTCTTTGATTACCGTATATACTCGAATATAAGCAATACCAACTGCAAACTGCATAAACCCATATCTGCCATCGCATAATGCACTGGCAGATCTGGGTCTATGCAGTTTGTAAGGACTAAACAGTAGAACAAACAATATAAACCCTGATCAGCCGGCGCATTATGCGACAGCAGATCAGGGTCTCTGTTGTTTGCATTTGGATCTGGCTTATACACGAGTATATATGGTACTGACTTTAAATATTTATTGTCCACCCATCTTAATGACAACTAATGTTATTGATACTCCTCATAACAACTGGCATTTTCCTATTCTCTCTCTTATGGGGGGTGGCCATTTTTTTTACATATAATCAATTCAATACGGAATTCTAAATTATTTTTATAGAGAATTCTCCAAATTAATTAGCGATCCCTATAACTGAATTAGATAACTCTATATATCAATTAGAGACCTCTCTAAATAATTTATTGCCTGCAATACTTTTTCTGATTTGTAAACCTCAATACAGCTGTAATTGAATTGTACACAGCCATAATATAATTAGAGACCTCCGTAATAGAATTATAGACCTCTCTAATTCAATTGTCGAGTCCTCTGTTGATGTATTAATTCGTCAGTCCTTAATGTTGTTGTTGAATAACAATTTCTCCCTCCCCAACATTGGAATACCTCAGGCATTTACGCAACTTTGTTGGTATTCACTTCAAATGACCCGAATGAGCATCACATGAGTAACAAACCAGTCCAGACAAAATTGGAAATGTAAATTTATACAATAATGAAATGATCAATATTTAAATCTCAGTAATCAATATACATTTACATGTGAATGAAATAATCCAGAAGTAAAAAAACCCACTAAAACTGGATTCAATCTCTAATTGGATGTAACAAATATATGATACTAACATACCTGTATGTTAGTCATGATTGATTGGTCGTATTCAATAGAACTGTACACAGACTTGCACATATTCCTCTACCACCTTATATAAGACAACCAACCAGAATGACCAGACACAATGACATCCTTTCATTGGTTCAGATTCAGGCAAAAGTAATTTATTATAAATATTCCTCTTTTCCTCTGGCCATTGTACATTGGAACAAACTCCCACAAAATATCGCTATTTAGGGACAACTGGATATTATAAGAAATCTTTTGGTGATACCCCATGCTAATATGACAATTCATTGGGGAGTAGTGATAACAAGATTTTCAAGATGGCCACTGTGGTGACCACATTGGATGTCTGAGCAGCCCCATTTTCATTTAGAACCAACTAGACATTATAATAAGTTATTTAGTCAAAACCCTATGCTATATGACCATCCATTCAACCCTGAAAATGTTACACTAGCGACCATCACATTTTTACACTGCAAGTCGGCAGACTGCAACAAACCTTGAATGTTTTGATTGCCAAATATGTTTTAAAATGGATATTAACTGCCATCTTACAGTTTTATGTTTTTATTGCCTTTAGTGACTTTGGCCATTGCTAGCACCAACATAGATATGGATGGACATGCACAAAAGAAAAGTTTTAGGCATCTTTTTTTTCCGGATGAAAAAGCACACACAGTGGCTGCACAGGGCATAGAACCTACAATTGGGGGAAACCCTGCAGGTGTTATTAAGGCTATAGGGACATAACTACAATTTATAATGACACTTAATTACAATCTATTCTAATGATAGACTTAACTGCTCTTTTAAATGTAATTAAATATGGTGCAAGTTTTTCACAGACTGAGAAATCCATTTTCTAACAGAATATTTGTTATTTAATTCTTCTTTTTCTTCAGGCTAAACAAATGAATATTATTCTGAATATAAAGGATGTTTCATGGTTTTGAGTGTACCAATTCTTGATGCTTACAATTTACCTGATACAACCCTATGGCATCAAGTCCATTCCTCAATTTTTTAATCATTATCACTCTCAAATAGCTTGGAAGTCATTGATGGATCCAAATATTTAGGAAGTTTGCCATTCTGCAGAATTCTTACAGCTGAAATATAAAAACTGTCGATGAGGAGTTGCATTGCACGTGACAGCTAGATCCAGCATTTTTACCTTGAAACTAGGTCAAAGATACATTAGCCAGATAGAATATATGGAGTGTTATCATGTACACAGAAGTTCTATGTTTTATCACGAAACCCTTCTTGTATCAAGAGTCAGAATTAAATGTTAGAATTTTAATGTAACAGAAAAGCAGATTTTTTTTCTCTGTAAATTCAAGTGTAGCAGATAAATTCAAGTACAGCAGATCTGTCAAGGTTCACCAGTAAGTGGCCTTGGGGTTATGTGGGTCTGACATCTGCCTCATAATTAAACTAAAGTTCTCTGGTTTTAAATCAAATATCTACTCTTGTCAAGGTCTGGTGCCCAACAAAATTACACACATGATAATTAGTTAAGACTAAAATAAACTAAGTGTTAAACAAATATTGGTAAAAATATTAAGCTATGAAGGTGGGAATAAATGTAGGAGATCTGTCCTGGTTCACCCATAAATGACCAGGTGGTCTAGCAAGTAAGACATCTGTTCATCATTTGGAAGGTACTAGGTTTAAATTCTGGCCAGGCCATATTAAATTAATTACACCATCCTTATCACAATCAATCATGTTTACACACTTGAATAAAAAAAAAACAGAGTAAAGAGGAAAAAGACTTGGCCAAATTGTAAGCTCTTCTGTTTAAAATTTGTGGAATTCTTATGTTCATGTACTTGATACCTCAGCATGGCCACCGGTATTCCACCTGCGTTAAATGTATAGGTCTTGTATTTCAACTTGTCGGTCATGTTAAGTTAACCTTTTGCTGTACATCTTGTGTATTTTTTTTCTTAGAGCTTTGAATCTTCGATTTTCCCCAACCACATACTGTTTTCTACCTCCTCTTTAGAGCAAGTTTTATGAATTTTGAGAACAAATTATATATTTGTATGAACTAATTACCTATCTGAATTACATTAAAATGTGCAAGTTGTGCTAACATCTGAAAGCTCTTGTTATATCTCCGACTGAGTGGATGACAGTGTGGTTCAAGTACATAAAGTAGGTCATTGATCTACTACTGTTGGAATTCTGGTCTAGTATCCTTCATAATGCACATATCAAGCCTTGTAATAGTAGGATCAAGAATGTCAAAGAATTGGGACTAAATGCAAGAACTTAAGATTTCTTAGTGCCAATGAAACAACAACTATGATGTTACTGATATGGCATAGGCCAGGCATGTGCAACCTCCTCCAGGATGCAGGCCAGGCAAGTGATTTTAAAGCCACACCCTATGATGTAAATAAGCAGATAAATCCAGGTTGTGGGCTGGATATAGCCTGCGGGCCATAGGTTGCACATGTCCGGCATAAGCTCTCCTGCATTTTCATGCATGGCACACTATAAATGATTGCTACTTCATACCAAATATCTTTCCAGTAGTCTCATAGTCCTCGAAAGCTATAGGTCTTAATGGTTCAAACTAGGTGTTCTTTATTTCTAAAGGCATCAATTGGAAAAACTCCTTCCTGGGTCCACCATAGTCTGCTGCAACCTGAAAGAATTAAGAAAAAGTACCAAAAGTTGACAGTAATTAAATATATTCTCTTGAAAATTATTGACACTCAGTATATATTTCCAGAGATTTCAAGTCCATGGCAGTTCTACCACAAGGTTCTTAGCTTAAGCAAGACTAATAAACTTTCCTTGATATCCTAACATTGTGTGCTACTGTACTATAAAAATGACAGACGTCAAGACTTGCTGGCTGCAGTCAGGGTATGAAGAGGACTTTTCATTTGTCCGACAACACCATTGCAAGTGGAACTGTATTAAGATTACATCATAATTATTATTAACACAGTAAGTGAAAGTTTAGGAAACAATTTTTCATACTTTAAATGCTGACCTCATCATTTATATTCCATACTGGGATTCTTCCCAATCTTCACAGAAAATGAAGCAAAGATTACAATATGCTGTTACAGAACACAAACTACTATGTGAAATCCAATTGTATGTGTATTGAAATAGTTACTTTCACATTGCAAACTTTGTCCCCAAATTGTATGCTTACCTATCCCTACAGTAAGGAGAGATGGCAAAGTTTCTACATGAACATAGTTTTTTGGGTTTTTTTGACATTTGTAATGTTCAACATGGACCATATGGTTCCAAACAAGAATCCCTAATGCTTATTATAATAATACCTGTTTAGCACTTTGGTAGTATTATTGTATTCTTAAAACAACAATAAATTTTTGCTTGATGAAATTATAACCCGAAGGAGTTAAAGATAGGTGAAAGTATATGCAGAGAGATACACACAAGAATGCTTAATGCATGTATTAATTACAGGAAGATAAAAGTTACCTCTCCATAAAACTGAACTTCAACGGTTGCATTCAGATCAGGAAAGAACTAAATTTCCTCATAGCCTGTTTTTAAAAAGTTTTTTTGGGTAGACCAGTATAAAGTTGGTTGATGCATCTTTTATTTCTAACGCTCTTCCAGTGACAATGTTTGACTTAAGATACCTAAGCGTGTCAACCGGATCAGAGATATTGTTTGTTAACAGGTGTGAGACAAAGTTTTCAACCAGTGCATAAGTGACAAATCATCTGAAATGGCTATATTCTCAGTGTGTGAGGCATTTTGGGCTGTGTCCAAGGGATTCTGTAATTCTTCTATACCATCTAAATGTACTTATGTTGGCCCTTGACTAGGTATCTCATTCATACTTGATAGATCTACATCTTTTGTATATGTTGTTTCTTGGGCTGATATCTCACTCACATTTGGTAGATTTTGATTCGCACTAAGTATTGTTGCAGCTGAATTTTTCAGCAGTTCATTTTGATCATTATCTGAATCTGAGGTAATGAACGTATAGGAGTTACAGACCCCTAAATGATTTCTCAAGTCTCATATGTTAATGTTCTTGTTACAACCTCTGCATGTTTCTTTCTTTTGTTGTTCAGGCTCAGGAACAATTGCTCTAGTGCTACATTTTTTCTGAATTGGCCTCAGATAAATCCTACACTTGCCACCCAAATGAATTCTCAACAGTTCAGGAATGGTCAATCATTTCAAAGTGTCTGCAATTTTATCTGGACCTAAGAAATTCAAATCCATCTGCATTATGATGGTGAAAAACCCCCAAAGTTTCTTAGATCAAAGTTTCAAACAAGTTCTTGCTCACTGTCCCCTGCTTTTAACTGGATTCTTTTTTTATCCTAGTCCTTGACTGAACAAGATGGCTTTTTTTTCAAAACAACTGGGTACCTTTACTTGTGTTTTATTTGCAAAGCAAACAAAAGTGGCATTCCAAGTTCTGATGTGTTTACATTGTCCTTGTTTCCTTGTCGAGCAAAAAACAGTGACCTCTCATTTTTGATTCTTAAAGCAAGGGAACTACTACCAGTATCACCTGAAAAGATATAATCCAGTTACATGTAAAATCATTTTTCCAAAGTATTAGTGACAAGGTTAGGGCTAACAGGTACACTTTACTAAATAACAAACTCAGTGTGTACATTTCAAATAATTATATCAATGAACAATGAAATTAATGTGTACCCATCAAATCAAGTATTTGTGTTAATAACTGCTCCATGTTCATAACACCCTCCTCCACTGCTCCAATTAAAGACAGATAACTGAAGTTGAAATAGTACACTAGCTTCCCCAAAGACAACAATACCAAAACTGGACAAAGTATTTTTTGCTTTTGGTATAACAGACAAAGTGAAAACTGACAATGGACCATCATTCAATTGCAATGAATTCAAACTATTCACACATCACCATATCTGTAAACAGAAAATCACACCACTATGGTCAGTGGCAAATGGTGAAACTGACAGGTTAATGCAAACTTTAGAAAAGGGCATAAGAGTGTCAAACTAAAGGATTGTGTGTGCACTTTTTATTTTCGAAAAAACTCAATCATTTTTTAAATTATTTGCCTAATTTTAGTGTAAGCTTGGATAAAACTAGTAGTACAAGGTATGTACATACATTTGTGTTTATTCTTTAATTTTTCTATATTCAGAGGAAGAAAGTGTTAGTTTATGCTAACAGACATTTAATTGTGTCTAAAAAAAGAACTATGTGATGAATGAGCCAGTGAATACAAACTTTTCAAGTCAATAATAAAGAATATATAGGCCAATAAACAACAGGAAACATGACTTCAATTTTTCAGAACAGGACTTGTATGCAGAAATAGGATGTATAACACATAAACTCAGAATTCAGGAATTAACTGTATTGGGTTTGACTGTTTTTGTAATTTTTATTAACAGGTTCAACAAAGGGAGGAATGTAGTGTCCAGAATCATTTATCTTAACCTAAATGTTGACAGGCAATTAATTGTTTCAGCAACAAGTTTTCAGCTGGTCTAATCTTGACCAGGCCCTAGTGTTTTATGTCTGTCAGCTACATACCAACCTTGGCTATTAACAATAAACAATATAAACAAATTATTAGTATCACAACAACAGTCTGTTACAAAGGATTGCTATCAGACATAGAGAGAGAGAGATAGAGTTAGTAATGGAATACAGAACCAGAAAGTTGTGTTTTGTTTTTATATCTTACATGCAATACACAAAATATACAAGATAAAATACAATGTATTATGAATTCCTAATGTTTTGAAACACAGCTCATGTGTAAATTAATCTCATAAGGGACCGGCCATTTAATTTGCTGGGGGTGGGGATAGAGGGCCTGGGATTTTCTTTCCAACCACTATAATTCTGTTTTCATTTATCTCAAGATAATTCTTTTCTTTTTCAACTATATTGATGGACTTAATTATAATGGATATGATAAGTTTTTCTTCTAAAATTCAGAGTTAGAATATTTTTTAAAGCTATTTGGGGCTATAAGTTTTTTTTCAAACAATTCCCTCACCAGGCGAAAATTAAACGGTCAGTCCCTAACCCTTTCACACAGCTGAGGTCGCTGCTAGACTAGACCAACAAGTTGTTCTCCACCTTTTTTTTTTTTTTTTACTGGTGGCAGGTGGAGAACAACTTGTTGGTCTACTGCTAGACCAACAAATTGTTTTCCGCCCTTTTTTTTTTTTTTTTTTTTTTTTTTTTTTTCACACGACTGGTGGCGGTTGCACTACACCTGAACCATGTGACATTCCACCAAAATATTGCATATTTCTTGAAAGGATTTAAAGCATAATAAATTTAACTGCTGCAAAAATATTGCGATTCAAGACAAATATTACATACTAAGTCATATTATTCCACTTTTAATTACAAATATACGACCAAACACTAAAATCCTTGCGTCAGACGAGTAACAGTACTCTACTGTAAACACTAGCGTCCAAATGAGCTTGGTGGGGCGGGAAAATTAAAACTTACACAGGCGACATCTTTCCTGGTGACGGTATGTAGAACTTATTCCATGGAAAAACTCCTTATACAAAATGTTTATTAATGTTCAACTACGCTTGCACATATCGCATACTGAAAGGTGGAGGTGCCTCCAATACACAAAAAATTGCCTCCCCAAAAAATATGGTGGACGTTATGAAATATACACGTATAACATCGAACATAGCCAGGCCCGTTACAAAGAAAATTAGGAGTATCGGTCAATGGATAGAGGGCTGGGGGATCCAACCTGTAACAATATACATATCCTAATTTTCTTTGTAACGAACCCCTGTGGGCCCGCCCAGAAAAGGGGGGGGGGGGGGGCAATTGCCTAGGGGCCCGGCGTCAACTCGGTTATAAAAAATAAATTAATCTTTGTAGTGCATATTAAAATTTGTTCCTTGCAGGAGTCTAAGTTAGGGTAGATTACTACAGGTTTTATATGCAAAACTGTACACAGGTTTTTATATAGTCTCGAGTAACCACCTTTCGTGGACTTAACGTGAATTTTAACGCGTTCGTTATAATATTATGATAATCTATTCAAATAAACCATAAAAAGTGTTCAACTATATCTACTTCATTTAATCAGCGTGAAAAAAAATTTGGCATTCATGTACATTAGTTCATAATTACCGTTTTTCCGAGCGTGTGTATGTTTACTTATTTCTCGAAGTGTTGTCCATGGTTCGTGACACTCACTGAAAAGTTAGGTGGCATATGACCGGAACGTGCCAGTTAGACCAAAGTATGGATATTATTAGTTTATAGCGTCTCCGTGTTTTTAAAAATAAAAAAATTAAATTTAAAAATGAATAATTTTTTCCCGTTAATTCTATATGCAGTTTGTGCACTTACATTACTGCTTGCTTGTTCTTTACCATATAGATACATGACTCAGTAGACTGAGACAGAGACAGACAGACATACAGAGAGACAGAGGGAGTGAGAAATTTAATAATAGTCACTGGTGAATTGATACACATTTTATTATAATAGATTCAATGTCTTTTGATGTAGAATATATGTTTTTTTTATGAAATAATACTGAAACGAAAAAGTCCATAGTGAATATACATTTCGAGTGTAATTTTTTCTTACGTTGTATAAGAACCCCACATGATTGAAACCAAATATTTACATTGGCTATCCAGTTGTAGAAATTCCCAAAGTAAATTATCCTGTTCAAAATATGTAAACAAAGCCAAAATGTCTGATATAAAAAAAGGCATTAGTGAAAACATAGATTTTCATTATGATTTTTTTTAAATTACATGAAATTACCTGTTTAAATCTCATTTTTCTGATTTTACTGTTTAATTCATTCTGGTCACTCTTTAAGAACCCTGGTGACACAGCTGATGACGTCACTATCTCGAAACAAGCGCGTTAGATCGCGAGAAACATGGCGCACGATTGAAGGAGTCTAATGACAACAGGCTGTTGGACGATACAAAAAACAAAACGAGTTTTGAGGCCCATAACTGCTCTGCCCAGGGATTCGGAATTTCTGTCGGTGGGCCTGAATATCGTTTGTCAACTAGAACGGGGTTGGGGGTTATCGGACATCTAAGCAGAGGTTACGGTATTTCTGTAAATACTTGTTCTTATCTTCGCACAGTAGGTCATTTATATAACCGGAAGTGGTGGTGATACTTATATACCGTTTATCACATGATATTTCACCGTGCTGGATTTATAGTAGAGTGTGTCAGATCGGACAGTGTTGGGTAAATCTGGACATGCTGTTGGGTCTCATCGGACACTTTTACAATTTAAAAAAAAAAATAGTTTTAGAACATAAATGATGGTGAAGCCATTTGATAATATTCTATCACAGCAGATCTTAAGCTTACTGTGCAGTCACGTGCTTTTGTTTATATCAGTTAAAAAAGGGAAACTTAGTGATAACGCTCAATTCCCTTATAGCAAATTTTTTCTGACAGAAATGAGTGCATGTATTTACAGCGTATGTTTTTATGAAAGTAAAGAAAAGTTAGGCTGAATTCCTAATATTATATTCTTTTATTTTAGATTTTTGGTTAATTTCTTTCTAATTATGTTTTTTACATTTTTATAATTTATTTTTTTATTTTTATTCATTTTTCAATTATTTGCAATAGGTATAGATTTTTTATTTTTTATTTCAATATTGATCATGCCATATATTGTTTTATCTTCATTTTTCTAAGAAATTTCTATCCAGAGTGGTACAATTAATTACTCTCATTATCAAAAATTATAATAATAGCTATCATCATCATCATCGTCACTACCATAAGCATCATGACTTTTTTCCTCTGGATGAAAAATATTTGAGCAAATTATAAGTATTTTCTTTCAATATATTTAAATAAAGAATTGTTGTTGCTGCTGCTGTTGTATCTTATTGTTGTTCTGTGTTCATTATTGTGTTGTATCTTATTATTGTTGTTCTTTTATCTTACTGTTGTTGTTGTTGTGTTCTATATTCAATCTTTTCTTTTTTCAACAATGATGTCCGTGCAGAGACGAATATGTGAAATTCTTGTAAGGTGTGTGCATTCGGACACCCACATGGTTAATACACATTCTTGCACTTGTTGCCTGTCTGTATGATGTTAAGAACGGGTGTAAACCTAAATGCTAGTGTTTGATTGGATTAAGTGTTCATTCATTCATCAAAAGTGCATGCGTAATGACCTACGCACCTAGATAGGTACCTAAACAAACACGGATACAACAAGATGGATTTTCCCACTGTTTCAAGCAGACGATGCGTAAGTGGAAAGAAGCAGTTGACACAAGTCATAAAAGCACATGACAGGAAACATTCGCCTACCAACCAACATGAATGATGATTAGTTAGAAAGTATCCGGCTACACTAAACGATCGAATACATCCGACCCCGCTCTGTACAGAACGTTCTCTGGGAAAAACGTCGTACTGAACACATGGTCCTAAATACCCATAAACACACGAATTTGCTAGAATAACTATTGTATGTGTAATTTGTAATTTACAGCATGCAGACAATATAAATAAAAGATAATGGTTTGCATATGTATCCTGGAATCCTCGTTTTTTACACACTTCAGCATTAACTATCACCTGTCAATCAGAGGTCTTGGGGCGCCAAAACAGCTGATACAAATTCGGGCCTCGTATTCTGGCCCTTTGGGCCATCATCGTCGCCCTGGGCGCCATTTACCCTTTGTACGCCACTGATCGTATTGAACATCGTCTGAAAATACCCATAAGCACACGAATTTGCTAGAATAACTATTATATGAATAATTTACAACATTCAAACAATGTAAACAAAAGATGTGAAAATAAATGCAGACAATGGTTTGCATATTCGCATATACATCCTCGAGTCCTTGGTTTTGACACACTTCAGCATTTAATTACTTTCACCTTTTCAGAAATATACTCCTTTCATAGTAATATCATTCATTTCATTTGAAACATTAGTTATTTTAGCAAAGCATATCAGTTAACTGATATATTCCCACACTCTTCTTGGCATCATGGGCGTCCGCGGGGGGGGGGGGGGGGGGGGGCAAAATTCCATTGTGCAGTGTGTGTGTGTGTGTATATATAAACTTTGATTTAGGCTTCACGTTCGTCTACTTCTGGCTGTGACACCGTTGCGAGCAACATCAATAGCACGTAGGGAACGCAAGTTTATAGGCAAAATTATATAAAGAAACTTAATTTAGCATTCCTAAAGCTTTTCTTATATTTATCATAGTTTGGGTTTGGGAGAGATTTTGTCTCAAAATTTAAATTATTAGATTTAGCTTATGACCTATTTTTTATAAATTAATTGGCAATGTGGATATGCAGAACATCAATCCCTGAATGTACTGTTTTTGAAACTTAAAAACTGTCTTGCATACTTCCTAACTCATTTCTCTAAAAGTGCAAATAATCAGAAACAAAAGACATGAAGTTACAGGAAAAGGTTCTATTTTCAATTTATTATCCTTCTTGACATTATATACAAATTGAGAAAATTAAATAAGTTAATTGTCAAGATTCTCTTAGAGGATGATAGAAATTTTACTGTTAAAGTATAATTGCTTATTTGTCATCAGACAGAAAATCCTAATACATGTACTTTGATATAAATAAGAAGAAATATAGAGGATGCTGATTTAATTATGAAGTATATCGTAAAAGTACGTTTCTTGTAAATATGTATAAATTTTAATAACAAAGAACTACCTCTAAACATCAGTAACGACAGCTCCACATGAAACTTTATAACGTCGTACATTATTCTAAACAGTTGTCCGCTGTGAGTCATGTTGATATCACATTGCTGACTGAAGCCTATTATGGCGGGAAATTGATTTGCCCAGTCAGAATAGTCAGCATTTTTATGAGAACTTACTGACTGGAAAGAAGATAATTTGTAAAATAGAGCTTGTTTGTTTGGTTTCTTTTTTTTTTTTTTTTTTGGTTTTTAGTTTTTTCATGGTGTTCACGATGTGTATCTTTGTTTCAATTCAAAACTGATACGGATAGGATTTTCGACAAATCTGAATCAGTGTTGATCAGTGTAAATAAATGTTGTGGTCGAGACGTCGAGTTTATGACACACTTCAAAACTGGGCGGGACGATATATGCGAGAAGGGAATGCTACAGATGAATAAATCACAAAAACCCTCCCAAAAAGTAAATAGTTTGAATTCATATAAAATTTGTCACAGTTAATGAAAACGCACCCGTATAATAAGACTAAACTACCGAACATGAAGATTTAAGTAACACATATAAAGACATAACCATCGAATATAAGGAAATGGAGCAGAGTGCTGTATGTACAGAAACATGCACCACATAGGAGTATATTAGAGAAAGTGCCACATACATTGGTAAAACCACCGCATATAATAACAAAACTACCGCATATAATGGCGAAACCACCGCATGTGATGTCGAACTATCGCATGTAATAACAAAACCACCGCAACCATTCATTTGCATATCAGGGCCCAGCTACTTGGAATTAACTGCCTCTTGATCTCAGACATAAAGAGACCACGATCACATTCAAGAATGCTCTCAAAGACACATCTTTTCCATCAGCAAGAATAAATTTGTCATTCAACCATTGGCCATTAGTGTTAGATTGAAACTGGATTGTAAATTCATGTTTCATGTTGTTTTGTGTGTAATATTTCATTTGTCTTTGATATTGTTTGTCAGATATTTTCATGTTTTTACAAGTTGCCTGTAAGCAAAGTCTTTTTTTTATGCATTCATGTGTTAACGTTATGTTGTAAAGCACTTAGAGCTTTTTAAAAGAATAAGCGCTCTATTAAGTCATCATTATTATTAGTAGTAGTAGTAGTATGTCAAAACCACCGCAGATAATAAGCAAGCAAAGCATATAATTGTAAAATCACCACATACAAATAAAAATCCACCCAATATAATAAGGACCGCACACTATAAGACAATCATGGTGTTCCACGGCTATGTGCCTTTCCCTAGGACAAATAGAGGCAGTCGATCCGGGCTGGCCTGCGGGTATCGAACTCAAGACCCTTAGATTTTGGATTACGAATCCGACACTCTACCAACTGCGCTACAGTACCATGACTGATTTTTTTTTTTTTTTACGAAACAAACAACATATTGTGGTCTTTATTTAATCATGCAACGTAACCTATGTGAATTCTCCCCCTTTTAATAGACGTGAAAACGTATAGATATCATTGTGATAAACATATACGCTGAAAGTTTATTACTAACAGTGGATGGGTCTCACAGAAAATACCTATAATTTCAAGTATTCATTAATCACAAAAACACACACAGACCATACGAGTATTCTTCAGTACCAATGATAAAAATCTAAATGTGTGTAACATTGTAACAATTTTATCACTGGAAATAAGATCGCATTTTATTGAGCACAAGTCTTGCACTTAAACAACTTAAAAACGTCTGTAGCATGTACCTTCTATCAGTATTAATATTAATTTTTTTTTAAAAACCCAGAACTTTCTGAATAATTATTGGACTTCAGATTCCGTCAGTGCTGTTCTCCCACAGTTGTTCTTCTTTCAACTGTTGTCAGTTTTACAATATTACATTCATATACAAAAAAAGAAAACTTTATATTTATATTATACCAAAAGAGTTCTGACCACTAACAAAGGTTAATTTTACAGTACAGTCTGTCTACTATTTTCTTTTGAAGGAAATATAAAAAATGTCCATGTCAATCGATCGACATCAGCCAATCAATTTTCTATTTTTCCATAGTCATTTCAGAAAGAGCACCGTATACTTTCAGTGAAAGTGATCCAACTGAGATTGTAAAAAGACGAAAGGTAATCAATTTGTTGCAGAAGACAGTTGTACCCGCTTTCAATTCACTCCACGTTACATCACTAAAGTGGAGTGTTGGAAGAGATAGATAGTTGCCATTTCATTTTCCAAAGTATTTTATGTATTCATTTATTTATTCATTCATTCATCATCGTCGTCGTTGTTGTCATCATCATCAGCAGCAGCTATAGCAAAATGTTTTATATTATTACTCTTCTTTCAAGCATCGTTGGATGGATTATTTGCATCTGAAGCAATAAAACCTTAAACGATACTATGATTGAACTTTATCAGGCTAATTGATTATTAATATCGAGTGTGACAACAGAATGGTTTGAATGGTTAATACTGATATTAGGAATTAATTTACTCATACGTGTTCAAATATACTGAATGAAATCTAAGGACCCAATATATACAACCCGAAGCGTTCAAACCATTCTATTGTCACGCTCGATCGAAAAAGAAAGACTGAATTAAATTTCTTTTTCATACTATTTTTCTTTAGCAAAATGTTTTTAAATAATTAAAAAAATAAAAATAAAACACGTAATTCATTGAATTACTCATTGAGTTGATAAAAAATACAAGTGTATCTTTTTATTTTTATTTTTAACCAGATCGTTAAATATTGCAAAAGTGGGCTGGGGGGGGGGGGGGAGGGGGCGATTAAGGCTTGAAATGCTACAATGGATCAGTGCAATGTGACCAAACCTAATCGTGACGTTATCTCGATATGATGTTGGTACACTTTACAAACAGTGTTTGTGGTTTAATGTGTTGGGGTTTTTTTTGTGTTTTTGTTTTTTGTTTTTTAGGTCAGCACGTTAATATTATCACTTTCTTTGAATTTGATTGGTCCAAATACGCCCATGAAATCCTTGCTCAGTATTGTCATTCTTGATTGGCTTCGACCGTGGGAATTTTCCTTGCCCCGCCTACTGGAGCTTGTGATAACTTTGAAAGTTGCTTATGTGGGATTCGCAAGGATCATGACTTATTTTAACAAAACTGTCAAACATAAAAGCTTTAAAAAATGGGTCTAACTGTCAAAAAACTATTTTGGTATTACGTATCAATAAAAAGCAATCGTCCCAGTTGAAAAATACTTGATGATATATATTCACCATTTTAATTGAACGATTTAAGCTGTTGTTTTAAAAAAAAATAATGTCTCCCTACTCAGTGTAATTGTAGCCTATATTTAGTCATTGGAACACTTTGTTGCAGGCGATTTGATGCTTTGCATCAATGTTATCTTGTTTTACATTGCTGTCAACAATATGGCGGCCGTCTTTCCAATCGGTAGCCAAATAAATATTGGAGGAAAAAAAAAAAAAAAAAAAAAAAGGTGACTGCAAAAAAAGAGAGAAAAAAACAACAAACAAACAAAAGCTCAGTAGTAGTTACGTAGGTTGGAATATGGTCCATTTATCCTACATATAATTCTCCGAATGCCAAACACAAAAACTAGAACACAAGTAAATTGTTTGCATAATTAATGGAAATGTGTGAGAACCGAGAAAATCCTTCACGCTCTCCAACGCGAACATGCCAAGACTATGCATAAAAACGCCTGCCAGCGTACTGTAATGCAGGCTATTACCTTTTCATTACTGCTACCACGCGGTATGGCTCTTGCACCCCACTCCCAGGACAGGCATGGTTTAAATGTCAACCTATAGGAGTAAAAAAAAAAAATAACCTCTTATGAAGAGAATGTCGGCAAATGCTGGTCTCTCAACTGACAAAAAGTTATCCAAGCACAGTATACTTCCAAATCAAATAATGCAAATATCCGGTCCAAAAAAAAAAAAAAAAAAAATTGGAATATGAATTCCATGACAGACATATGAATGCAAATCAGCACCGGCATACTGTATATCCTCCACACCAACACCTCTAGATTTTAATACAAGTTTCTGCTTCAAGTAATCATTCCTTTAGACAAGTATCCGATAAATTGAATGTTATTTCTGTAGTGAATGTCCATGGTGCAATCGACACACTTTATGGTGGAAGCGTTGTAAACAGTTTCATTCAAATTCATGTATATGACGCCACAACTACTCCAGCTGACCTGGTGGAGCAAACTTTGTGACATCACACAGAAATTTCCATCGGAGATCCAGTGTTGAAAAATGACATCCGGTCAAATCTTCTCTTGATTGGAAGGACATTGGCTCATTGAATTGTAATTTCTAAACAAAAATATACTTTGAATGTTATTATTAATCGAATTGTGCAATATTGCTTCAATTTGTGCCTGGGACAATTTTTAACTTGTAGGAATTGAAAGGTGCAGCCTCTGAGGCAGAGTTAACTAAAATGCCGAATATGATTTGTTTCCTTTCTGTCTAGACTCTATCCGCTCTAAATAAAAACTATTAGACAAACAGAATCTCAAATGGATACTGATTTAATATTGAATTTATGAACTCGTTGAATAATTTCCAGCTTTTGCTTGCCAAGGTTTGCAAAAGCTCGAATTATTCAATTCGTTGTAAACATTCAGTATTAAATCATTACCCATTTGACATCCTCTAACTTCTCTCATGGCGCATCTCATGTATATATATATATATAAAAACTAGTAATTTATTCCATATTTGCCACTAATGTTTAATGGATTACTAATCATATCGCTTGCTAAAAGCAGGGTTCCACGCAAAGATTGTGTCGCATTTTCTCCTTCCTGTTTATAAACGCATTAGTCTAAATTGTCTTTGTCACTCCTTATCACGTCACACTCCCTATCACGTTTAAGGCGCTGGTTTATTATACACTAAGTGATTCATAATAAGACACAAACAAACCTATTAACTCTAGCAATACCCCCACCCCACCGCATTGCGTACGTGTATTTTACACCAACCTTGCGTACTACCAGCCCATTCAACATCACGCTATTACCTGTTAAAGTCACCTCTCTGGAAACCCTAGCTATAAATGATTAAAAGTTGTCATGACGACTGTACAAGGCAATCAATATTACTAATGGTCACATGGCATTAATTTACACAAATAGGGATGACGTTAAACGCCTTTTTAAGTGTTTTTCAGCTATCAAGCTGCTCCTTGCATACATGTATTTTTAGACCATTACACATTGTCCTAGTATAGTACTTGTATCCTGACGATAATCATAGCATATTTAACCGTCGAGTTGTTGTGAATATTTAATAGTTATTCGGTAGGATCACACAAACACATCTCTTGGAGCTGTAGCAGATATATAGGTAAGGTAAGGTGGAATGCTGCCTACTTTTTATCGTAGGCAGATCGTTTTATTTGTATATGTATTAATAACGTTTGATTGATCGGTTTAATTTTACTGCTATGACTTCAGTGGCTTGATATAATGTACTTATGTGTCATAGAATTTAAAGTGTGGATCTGATAGCTTTGTGCGGGTGCATCTTTAATGGCTTTGACGCGATACAACTTTTCTCTGAAAGTCTAAAACATTTTAGATAAGGACTAAGAAGAAGCGTACGCAGTACAGAGTGCAATAATAGGTATTGTGTTGTTATCCGTTTTGTTCCATCCACGGAATGTCACTATTAACAGCTCAAAATTAAATCAAAGAAATAAATGTTTCATAACCTTCTACCTTAATCTTAGGTCCATCTTAAGTAAGACCGAACGCATACAATTTTCTGAAAAACACAAAGGTGGAAGTACGTTCAAAAGCTTTTCTATGTATATGCAAGGAAATGTTGGAAAATCAATACATGTTTATGCAAACATGTCACTTCCCAGCATTACTTGTATTTCTCTGACACATCCAATCTTCTGAAGTGTATTGAAAAATAGTCATAATCAAATCACACATAGCCAATCAGTAGAAAAGTAACAACATTTACTTCAATTTTATTTGCATTATTTTTTAAGTGTTTAACATTTTATATCTGCAGATTAATTTCAGTTTCGTATATAATGTTCTGTGCGAAGAACATTGTCACCGTCATTTGTATTGGATCAGCTGATTTCGGAAGTTATTTCATAATCCCTATAAACTAGTTCATTTGTATTTATTTATCGATTTAATTTACATAAATGGGCTAACATGGTAAACGAACTGCAAATTTAAGGAAATGCAATAATCCAATATGCTATACTGAATAACTATATGAATTTTATTACACTTTCTCAGAGAGCAGGGGCGGATGGGAGTGGTGGCGGTGTGAGAAGTTTTGGAGCACACCCCCCCCCAAAAAAAAAAAAATAAATAAAAAAAAAAACAACTAAAAATAACAAATAACAAATGAACAACTAGAACGTTTTCTGGAGTATGTTTTATTTTCAGTAAGATGCTTAACATTATACCCTGAAAACACTTAAACTGTAGAAGCTTCCGAAGGGTTGCATCCCACAGACCCCTTACCAAACTTGTTTACCGCCCTCCCCACCCCCACCCCCTTTTGGGCGGTTGCTACATCACTACTTTGAACTAACTGTACGTAATTATGAGATTAACACCAGTCTTCAGAGACATGAACGTTGTATGCTATTTACATATTGATCTAAGCAGTCAGTAGGCAAACCGTTAATTTCACCTTATATTTATTGCTGTGTTTACCTGATCAAATACAATTTAGTAAGGACGTAAACTGTTAAATAGCGTATCACAAAGACAAAAAAAGGAAAGAAATATCTCAAAGTTAACCAACATCTTTCGGTGTAAAAGGAACTGTAAGATTGGGGTTAGCCTGCTTCTTTTAAGTACCTGTATTATTGTTGAAATCAATTGATTACTGTGCGGATATGCAGCTGTACAGCATTCTGCTACATACGGTAACCTTCCCATGATTAATGAAGGTGTTTACTTGTTCGATCAGCGGAGTAGGCCCTACAGGTAAATGGGGCACTCATTTAGGTAGAGAAGAGCAGGTACTAGGAATTCAATAAATGGCGTACTACCCCGCCACGTGTTAGCGGTGGGAAATATTTCGCTTCAACGAATAAACAAACAAAATGAGAAATAAATAAATAAAACAAACTAATCAAAATAAATTAATAAATATACAAAGAAATAGATCAAGAAATTGAAAATGATTTAAACATACTAGTATAAAAAACGAGTAAAAATTAGAAAAAATTCTTTTTTTCTTCTGTCCTTTCTACTGAAGTTACATGGATTTTATTCGAGGATTTGCGAATTAAATGTACGACTGATCTTAATGAAAAGGCGTGATGAATTATTTTTAAAAAAATGAATAAAATAAAGTTATATAAAGAGCACACCAGGTTCTCATAACTGTGAAAATGTAAGGTCCATAATTTTATAAGTTTTTTTCTATTCTGTTTTAACTGTTGGCCAGCTCTTGAACTTTGATGTTGTTTACACTGTTTGAGAAGGAAACTCGACACCAGGTACATATCATGCCTTTGTATGCGAGTCTATTTATACGTGAACTTTTACCACATCTTATGGGTCGTCGTACTTGAAAACCAGGATATTATTCTAGTTATGTCAATTATGGGATTGTATTCCTTGTAAATCTTATTGTGAGAAAGTTTGTCGTCACAACTACCTTTTGTGCCTTGTTTGTTTCTTCCATTAATCTTTGACCTTTCTGGTCACGACACAAGACTAAGAATGGCCCTATTGTACTTTTTTAGTTTAATAGGGAACCATATATATATATTTTAATTATAGCAAACACAGCTTATAGTAATTTCCTGCCCAAATATTTTGATTTTACTGCCTGTGTTATCTACCTATACACCCCCGTCATTTTCTCCATCGGAGCTCCTTTATGACATGATACTTCAAGCCAATTGTCTGCTGTAACTAGAGGACAATCTGTTGTCATTTCAAAAACAGATTCTAGTGTCCAAAAAAACAACACAGACGTGTTGACATCAGATTTACTAGAATGACGTAATCTGATTAAAATCAAGATCTCCTGATCAATAAGTAGATCTGACAGGTGTAGATTAAAGTTCATGGTCTAGTGACCTTGAAAATTCCTGTCCACTTACTTAAAGCATTGCATTTCGTGTTAGGGAGAGTTATCGTTAGGAATGATATGTTTTGAATGACGTGTTTCACTTTCAGCAGTATGAAAGCTGTAATTTGATTGCTGAAACTAAAGGTCAACAGAACATGACCTCCTATCGGTGCCTACCAGATCTACTTAATTCATAAGTAGATCTATATTTTAATCAGATTATAGAAAGCATTAAACCTGTTACAGGAAAACCTATTAGAGTATTTACGTACACACCGTCTTCCACAATCAATAAATACAACACTTCCCAATTTTTATATGTGAATACAACATATCAGGGACAACATATAATAGTAGTGCCAGTGTGAATCAGATGAATGGCATAATTTACACTGATTCAGGTATCACAAAGAGAACATTGACTTGCTTTAGGGACCATTTTCCGTAAATAGACTCTCTCTCTCTCAAACACATACTTATACTGTATATGCATAACAAGTTGTATCTATTGTAAGTACTGTACAGTAAATTTATATGGTATATGCATAATTTAAATCCATTTATTTATATGATAACTGTATCTTAACTTTACTAACTTGACCAATGAATGACTTTGTAAATATACAACACGTCGCGTTATAAAAAACGAAAAAATATTTATCATGCACATAACTTCAGACGTTTCAATTTGTTTCACTTTCAGACCAGAAACTTTGTGCCACAATTTCTGCATAATCAACAATCATGGCTTTGAGTTGTGGTGGAAAATGCTCCATGTTCTTCCTTGTGCTGATCAATACACTTTTTTTGGTAAGTAGATTCACGCGCCATCCTGCACCGTCGCCATTAAGTAATGCGTCTCTTCAATCTGGCGATCCACAATACAAGTTTGTTACATTATCTCCAAGTCGATCACTTAGGCGGACACATATGTATGTTGAGAGTCCAACAAAATAGTTTCACACACTTTACCCCTTTACTTTGTTGTGATGACTTATGAAAGTCATATCGATATATGTCTTGATTGAACTTGAACTAAGTAAGATTCTTTGTAAAAATGTGTTATTTTTAAAAACGTAAGATAGTCCATGCTCGCTGGAGCACTTAAGTTGTCAAATTCATCAATTTCGGAGGTAAGTAGTTCTTTCAAATTGTCAAACTCTTAAATTTCGGAGGTGAGTAGTTCGTGCATGTAGTCGGCAACCCCTAAATGCCTAAATCGAAGTGATCGATTTTGAAAAACAGAACGTTTGAAGTTTGCTTGATGCGCTTGTGAATAGAAGGAGAAATAGATAGGCTTCATCGAAGTTGAGGGAGGAGTCCCTTATTCCCATTCCTGAAAATAATGGTCGTTGTTTCCTTATTTCATGAAAAGCCATATTTAATGTTTCCGAAAATGTTCCATTAAAAATTCCTTACTTGTCATTTTGTTTTTGAAGATAATCATCAGTGTTCTCTTGTTCCCTAAAAATATATATGTCCGTGTTCCTCCTAAACCCCTGGGAGTGCCTTAAGCTGTTAATGCTAAGAATATAAGTCAGATGTAAAAAAAAAATGTTAGGATGAAGATGATGATCATCATGATGTAGACCATTATTTATTATTATTATTATTATTATTATTATTATTATTATTATTATTATTGGTTTGTTTGGTTGGTTTTTGGGGTTGTTGTTGTTGTTGTTGTATCCAATGACAACTTATTGTTTCATGGTAGATCTGTTAGGTTTGAGACCCTCTAAAGATAATGACTCCGTGAAAAGAAAAACAAATGAACTTGTTCGCTTAAAATCTAATAGTTTCTTCCCTTGCATGAAGCAGTTTCTATTAAAGAAAAAGAATGAAAATATTAAATCGCCCTCAGCTGTTGGACTGTTATTTTTTATTTGACAACTCCTGGTAACGTCTGGCTCGTCTCCTTATTTTTATAGAACAAAATCGTAAAAGATGTGATGTAAGCGGGGTAAGCGGGAAGTTGTGAAGATTATTTTCAGAATATTATGATTAAATATAGACAACACTGGATGAAACTGAAATATTCCCCCGTTGCATGATTGACACAAAAAAGTAACCTCTCTCTATTTTCCATCACGATCTGATTGACCTAATAATTAGATCGTAATTTTAAATTTCAATTGTATGATTGACTTGCCAATTCAAACATAATTTCAAAACTAAATCCATTTCAACCTATTATAGTTAATTGATGTCACCATTTTCAGCTGTTCGGGATCGCGCTTCTTGTGATTGGGATCGTAATGCACGTAAATGCCGGGGTGCTTCGTGACACAGACATCATGAAGCTTATGAGCAAAGTGAGTCTTAATGGTGTTTCTATGGCAACTCTGGTATCGTCCCTGTCCATCTTCTCCATCTGTCTGGGCTGTTTCATCATCGTCGTGGCAGGTTTAGGTGCCTTTGGTGCATGCTGTAAAGTAAGGTGCATGCTGGTTATGGTAAGTAAACATTATAAGTCTGCAAATATTGTATCTTCTACATTTTTTGTTTGTTGTTGTTTATATATTTTTTTAAGCAATGGATAAATAAATAAATGGATTTCTCATACCATTTCTTTTATTCGTTTTCCTTCCTTTCATGCTTTATTTCGTTTTTTTTTTTCTTTTAGTGGTTTGTTAGATAGTTGGTATACTGATTAGTTGATTGTTGCTGTAAGTGGCAACTGTAATAATAATCAGCTTCTTCGTATGCATACATACATACATACATACATACATACATACATACATACATACATACATACATACATACATACATACATACATACCTTTAGTTTATTATCAACAAATAAGAAAAATACATATATAATTTCTTTTCGAATGATGATAGAATAATTTTACTGACACCCGGAAGTGAGGAACTTGAAATATAAAATTGATTTAACCAACAATGCTTTAATAAATGGTCCCTTTAATAAATGGTCCCTTTTGTTCAGTAGAAAACAATTCACAATGCATTATATTTATTATACAAAGAATATGAAAGACATATCAAGTGTTTTAAATAAGCAATCTTTTTTCTTTCTTTTATCAAGTTATATTTTTTTATGAGCTGTTCTTTCATTTGGTAACTGTCATTTGTTTCACACCATTATGAAGCATATGTAATCTAGAATAATCACTTAGCACGCATTCCATAGTCAAAGATAACGACTTACATAACAGCTCGACAAAGGATAAATCACACGATATTTCCTTCTTTTTTACAGTACGCAATCATTATTCTCCTTCTGCTTCTGGCTGAAATTGCGATTGTTGCTCTATGGGCTGCAATGAGAAACAAGGTAACCCACCCCCACCCCCACCCCCATGTTACTTCATCTACCAAGTTCATGTTCTCAGTGTATGTCACTAAACAATCTAGAGTAACAGTAATCGCATTTATTTAAAAATGTTTGCCCAGATAGTTACTTTTTGTATAATCTTTAATCCCCTCCATGTTCAAGTATATTATATTAAAAATATGGAATATTGTCTGATTAAAGTGGGTCTTGAAAACAGATATCCTGTATCACATGTAACACTGCTAACCTGTTTTATTAATCTGATTGTAATGGCAAAGGCAAATTTGCAATCAGTTGATATGCTTTTCCCCAGTTAGCCTGGATATTAACTGTCAAATACTTACTGCCAGGAACCAGTTTAGAAACCTATTTTAAACGAAGTCATACCCCACAATACTTTTTTTTGTTTTGTTTTACTAAGACTACATATAAGGAATGCGGTGCCTAACCTGAAAAAAGTACCACCTTGGTCAACTTTAAAATCATTTTCTTTTTTGAAGGGCAGTGCTTTAAATTTTCATTAAGTGTGACAATAACACTTTTGACAACATCAGTCATTGTTACTTGTTTGCAAAGCTTGACAAACTTACTTTTGAGAAAGCCTTTGTTTTAATTTTCATTTCTGCCCTGAAACATGGAAGATTTTTAATGAAAACAGACATCTATAACAGATGTCCCTGATGAAAAGTAGAAATCTAACCAAATTAAATTTTACTTTTGGTTTATTTTCAAATGTATCTAAAGAATCTACCAAGAGTGTCTATTTTATTTTTGTATTGTTGTAATATAAAGTGGTTATATTTTAAAAAATTTTTGTACAGTACCGGAAGTTTGAAGAGTGCATGTGATGTAATTTATGTAAACTAAAAAAGCTGTTCTTATTTCAAATTGTTAAGTCAGGAAGCAAGAACGAAAACATCTCCATAATTTCACTATTATATCATTTACATTTAGCCAATCAGGAACTGTTAATTGGATTCGCTTGCTTGTTCGAAGAGTTGATTTACTCTGTGTGGATCCCTGAAGGTCTCATTTCTTTAATGATGGTTAAAATCATTGCAGACTGCCATATCTGTTTTAACACTAAATATTTATTGCAAATAGCATATAAGAGAATTACATACAAGATTCAACAATATTAATTTTGAGCCATTCTATGCTAATAACATTTGAAAATTTGAGAGAGGATGCACGATATTGATCCGAGTAAACAGAATGTTTTCACCTACCAGAAACATGGTTCTAGCCCACATACAAAGATCGTAGATGGTACTATTTATTGTTATCATCACTGATGATATTTTATATTAAGTGTACATAAATGACTGCCCATACACTCCACCAGCTTCTTATGTAAGACCCTCCTGCTAGTCTAGACGATTGTGAAGTTTTCAAAAGAATCAATCTGGATGGGTGTTGGATTGTTATGGGATTAAAGATAAATTATATGTAAATCAATGTATCAAAGCAGAATTTGAATTTCTCTGTGTTAAAGGGGTACTGATGTAATGTATCCAGTCAGGAACTATGTCTTCTTATAAGCCCATGCCATTTTATCTTTAATTTTGCTTTACACCAATGAAACCATGAAGTAGTCTGTGACAAGAGAGTTAATATAACACATTAGAAAGAAAATATCAACCTTTTGAATATTCTCATAATGATATAATCCAGCAAGATAACCCCACATCAGCTTTTTTTCAGTCTTAAGCAGTCTGGAATAAATCATAAATAGTGGGTCATAGTGACTTATTTTGTATGAGACTACTTTTCATCCCAAAATGCAACCAAACTGCAACTATGACAGCATTAGGTAAAAAGGTATAGGAATTAGAGCTAGGGCATGATTTGTACACACTGTTGAATACACCTTTAAAAAAAAATAGGTAACAATGATCCAGTATAGAGGTGCAACACACCATCATCAACACATGTAACAATGATGCAGCCTTAGAGGCAAAATGTGCATTGATATAAATGTTATATATATATATCAGTAATGCTTTTAATATCAGGACCATACAATTGAACTCTTCTTGTGTTCAGTTGTCATTAGATATATATTTGTATCTGTGTGTATATTTGTATCTGTGTGTATATTTGTATCTGTGTGTGTATATTTGTATCTGTGTGTATATTTGTATCTGTGTGTATATTTGTATCTGTGTGTGTATTTGTATCTGTGTGTGTGTATATTTGTATCTGTGTGTATATTTGTATCTGTGTGTATATTTGTATCTGTGTGTATATTTGCATATAATTATGGTCTTGACTGGTGTAAGTCTGTCTTTTTGTAACACTCAATTAATTTGTACAGATTTTATTTTTAGGCAGAGAGTACAGTAAAAACAGAAATGACCAATATTTTGAATCAGTACAGTGGACCCAGTGCTACAGATGAACTTTCTGTTGGTTGGAACCTCCTTTTCATTGGAGTAAGTTTGTAAATTAAATTATAATGGTGATATTCTTACAAAACATCAGTGTCATATTAATGACAATGTCATATATGTCATGTTATAAGAACAGTTATTAAAATTTTTATTTTTCCATACATGTAGAATTATATTTTATAGCATACAAAGAAATATCAGATATAGCAAAGCATTTTTTCAGTTCCCAACCCAAAACGTATCCTCCTATTGCACAAGTGTATATTTGCAAGAAATATTCTGTTTTTGATTTGAGGCATCTATATCCACCTGTTTGATAAATTAAAATGCCCTGATGATTCAAAGTATAAACATAAAGTCATTCTACTTAAGCGTTTCAGTTAGTTGAAAAAATATTTGCTTGATTATCTCATAGTTATTTGTAACAAAGAATTGAATGCAGCACCCCATGTATATGTACAAATATTTACCTTCAAACGAGGAGAGTACATATCCTCATTTTACTGTCTGTTTTTGCTGCCATTATTAACTAATTGGATGACCAAAATTATATAATATGCATGTGTGTGTGTTTGTGTGTAACAATTTGTTTTTTACAATCAAGTATTAGGTGTGTCTTGCATTGACCATTGACACTGTAATAGCCAAAATGATATCACATTCACTGCAAGTAACATTTATCTGAACAGAGGTGCGGCATGAAATATACCTATGTATCATTCTTATTAGTCCTGTTGTTGTTGTTATTGCTTGAAGCAGATTATATCGTTAGTGTGAAGTAAATTGGTGTCAGAAAATCATTTAAATGTATCTTTTTTTATCTAATTTAGATGGATTGCTGTGGAGTGGTGGGACCTGATTCCAACAAAGACGAGTTTAATAACACAAAGTGGTCTCAAAGTCTGTATGTAGTTCCTTATTCTTGCTGTAAGGATGCCACTACGAATAACTATGCTGCCGGTTCGAACATCAATTGTCAACGATTGCTGGACAAAACATACAGATCAACTGTAAGTTACCATTACTGCATATAACAGTTAGCTTTAGTAGCTATTAGTAGTATCAATAAGCTGCATTAACTTCTCATCCTCAATCTCCTCCTCCTCCTCCAAGTACTACTACTACTATTACTTCAACTACTATTGTAACTAATATTACTACTGCTGTTACAACTTCTACAATTGCTGATGCTGCAATGATCACTGCTGCTGCTACTACTGCAACAGCTGATGCTACTACAAATACTTCTACTACTACTATTGCTGCTGCTGCTAGTAATATGACTGCTCTTAATACTACTAACACTGCTGCTACTAATATGACTGCTTTTAATACTACTAACACTGCTGCTACTAATATGACTGCTCTTAATACTACTAACACTGCTGCTAGTAATATGACTGCTCTTAATACTACTAACACTGCTGCTAGTAATATGACTGCTCTTAATACTACTAACACTGCTGCTACTAATATGACTGCTTTTAATACTACTAACACTGCTGCTACTAATATGACTGCTCTTAATACTACTAACACTGCTGCTACTAATATGACTGCTTTTAATACTACTAACACTGCTGCTAGTAATATGACTGCTCTTAATACTACTAACACTGCTGCTACTAATATGACTGCTCTTAATACTACTAACACTGCTGCTACTAATATGACTGCTTTTAATACTACTAACACTGCTGCTACTAATATGACTGCTCTTAATACTACTAACACTGCTGCTACTAATATGACTGCTCTTAATACTACTAACACTGCTGCTACTAATATGACTGCTTTTAATACTACTAACACTGCTGCTACTAATATGACTGCTTTTAATACTACTAACACTGCTGCTACTAATATGACTGCTCTTAATACTACTAACACTGCTGCTACTAATATGACTGCTTTTAATACTACTAACACTGCTGCTACTAATATGACTGCTCTTAATACTACTAACACTGCTGCTACTAATATGACTGCTTTTAATACTACTAACACTGCTGCTACTAATATGACTGCTCTTAATACTACTAACACTGCTGCTACTAATATGACTGCTTTTAATACTACTAACACTGCTGCTACTACTACTGCTTCACTAGTTTCACAAGACATGGTAGCTGTGGTTAAAGTCGTGACATTTTCGAAAGGAATTTGTGGTTTGGAGTAGTAAACCTCCTCTTGTCTGTGTGTCTGTGTGTGAACAATTTTAAACATTCTTGTTAAAAAAAATTACATTTACACACCAATAACACACAGTATCCAAGATATGCATGCATTTTATATTTAATGGAAAGGTCAGTTAGAAAGAAAGCTTCTTTAATAGAATAGGGCTTGGCCCATTTCATCAAGAACGTAACCCTTAAACTTACAGTGGATAACCAGACTTGAAAAAGACCCAGTAAAAAATGAGCAATTGAGCTGAATTTGTTGGTGAGGAGCTAATATAGAATGCTGAACTCTTTGTTTAGCTATGCGTGATGCCATTCAGGGTCATTATACAGTTATCTTAGCTACTTGTTTACCACATCCACATAACGTGTTTATTGTGAGAATATAATTTGTGTTTCTGCCAAAAAAAAGATCTGATTCTGTCTGCATGCATGTAGTTTTTTTTTTTTTCCTTTTTTAAATTTCTGGCTGTGTTAGTATTTTTATATGGTTGTTCTTTGTGTCTAACTCCTTCATATTGTTATTTGATGTTAAATTAAAGTAGACTCAAAGGCTTCTCACATCTTGAATTTCCATCACGGTGTTCAAAGATGGTGCTAGGTATTATGCCATAGTTTTACTTAATTTAGCAATTTTGTAACAACAGCCATACATAGACATCAAAATTGCATGTTCTGATTTAATAAAGCTTTTTTTTTTCTTTTTCATTTTAATAAAATTCCTTCTTGTGGTGTTTTAATTGCTCATGCAAGAGAACAATTATACAAGATTTACTAAGTTCAGTCAGTTGCAGAAACATTCTGAGAAGAATTGAAACCCTCGGGCTTCACCTTTGGGCATATAATCTTCCTTCAAATTCTGGGGAAGGTTTGAACTTTGCAATATGTGTGTGATCCCCATTTTGTATCATTTAGTATTTGCAGCACGATGCAATAATACTGTTAAAGATGAATGATATGTGATAAAAGACATTACATGAGACTGGCTTAGTACTTTGTTAATACTAATACCGTACTGTCACATAATCTGAATCACCTTGGCATATCTAGACTAATTGAAATAGAGATCAGTCAGTGGTGGGTTATGGTCTCTTGTCAAAATCAGAATTAGATCATTGAGACTATCTTGAAAGGTGTTTTTCTTTTACAGGGCTGTTTTAACGCCGTCTACAACTGGTTCAATCAGTACAGCACTGCTGCCATCGTTATTGCCGTCATAATACTTGTCATTGAGGTAAGGTACAACATATATAACCTTTCTTAATATAAATATCAGGTATATTATCTTCAGTTTTAAGCTTTACCAATAGGTCATAAGTTAAAAACTAGAGGTCTGGTTCCAGATTTTAGTATTTCATAGAAATCAGCTAAAATACTAGCATAGAGTGATGTCTTTTTCTCAGCTAACGAGATGCATTATATGAACACAAGGAAACCAGAATCAGCGCAATTAAGGCAGAATTTGTTTCCTCTTTTCCTTTTTTAAAATCATGTATATATAGGCTGCCTAACTCATCTTACCATGTTTCTCTCGCTCCTGGAAAAGCTGGCCTCACTTAAAAATAATCTAATGCTTCTGTAATATATGTACTTCTTAGTGCACCTGTCTGTAGAACCAAGTGAGCGTATGGAATGACCATGAGTCAGGCATCCATTAACATGTGCTATTTGACTTGTTCTCAAAAACTTGCTGAACAATTTAAACTAAATTGTACATTCTTACATCGAGAACTTAAAAGCTGGTACAAATGATGCTGATCTGCTATCAAATACAGCCTCAGTTACTGAAAGTAAGACAAATTTTGTAGAACACAAACTCACCAATTCACAAAGATGGTTGTTGTCACATAGTTCCCACTTTCCAATTGTAAGAAGTCCTTAAAGGGCTTCTTACTTCCGATGTAATGCTGCATACCTCAGATTTCAGACTTCAAACTGCAGACTTTAGACTTTGGACCTCAGACAGAAGAGTTCATACTTCAGACTTCACGCTATAGGGCTTGTGTCAATATCCGCATATGAAATAACAATTCAACAAAAGCCTTTCAAGGAAATATGCTTGTTCTATAATAATCTTTAACAACAGGCTTGACATATTTGGAGAATTTAATGTCCATAAGTTTAAATTTCACAAATTATTGGCAGACTAGGAGTGGTTGTAGATAATATTGATAATAGTAAGGAGGAAGATAGCCAGAAGTCAGAAAAAAAAGTTTGAAATACAAAGTATATGAAGTTGGAAGTCTTTAATATGGAATTCAGTACAAGTATTTGAAATAACAAGCTGTCTGAAATATTGGAATGCCATAATGTGAGATATGATGCTTCCTGAAGTTGAAGTATGGGTCCAAAGTTTAAAGTCTGAAATCTGAAATCGAAAGTATAATGTAAAAGCCTGATGTTTGAAGTCCGATGTCTGAAGTTAGAATCCCTCAAAAGCCTCCATAAAAATCTGAAATGTGAAATAAAAAATCAAAAGTCTGAAGGATGAAGACTGAGTCTGATGTGTGAAATAAAAAATCAAAAGTCTGAAGGATGAAGACTGAGTCTGATGTGAAATAAAAAATCAAAAGTCTGAAGGATGAAGACTGAGTCTGATGTGAAATAAAAAATCAAATCTGAAGGATGAAGACTGAGTCTGATGTGTGAAATAAAAAATCAAAAGTCTGAAGGATGAAGACTGAGTCTGATGTGTGAAATAAAAAATCAAAAGTCTGAAGGATGAAGACTGAGTCTGATGTGCAAAGTTTTAAATAGAGAGTAAGAAGTCCGTCTAGAATTTCTTTACAACACAAATCTATGCATGCAAATGAACCATGAATTGGCAATAACAGCCATATCATTGTTTGTTGTTGTCTGTCAAGCTAAGGTATGATCTTTTTTTGGCTCAGGTTTCTTAAAACATTTTGCCTTGGCATTACTTTAGTTGAAACCCAAATCAAGCAAATTTAAGGGAAAGTGGGAATGCACACATGTAAAAGCTTGGTTTAGAATAGACCTACCCCTAATAGTCAGAAAAAGGAATTCTTTAAAATACTAATGATGATAACTTGCAGTACGTACTCTGGTACAAATTATATGAAAACTTAATGCTGATTTTGTATGAGCTTTTGGAATTATAAAATATTGCATGTATTACATTATGAAGACGTAATGGTGTCTTTTATAGATACAATTTCTTCCACAGTTTTTACTCATAATTCATATCTGAATGGCAAAAACTTGCTGGCAAGTACACATACCAGCACCTTCAAAACTCTTTAATACATAAACATATTATCAAAGTAACAAGATCTACTGAAAATTGCTTTGCTTGAATATTCACTCGATCCATACAATCACATTTTCAGATCTTTGGTGTTATATTTGCTTTCGTATTGTGTCGGGGTATCAGGAAAGAAGACATGGTCGTATAGAATGCAAAACTCTACCACATTTAAAGGTAGTATATTGATAAAGTTGACTTCCATCTTTCTCTCTCTTTCTCTCTCTCTCTCTCTCTCTCTCTCTCTCTCTCTCTCTCTCTCTCTCAGTTTTCAGCTTATGAAGTAAAATAAATATCACTGTAAAACATGAATTTTTAATTCTGTTGACATTCAACCCCTTACCATGGATGACCAGTTAATTTACAGTTCCTCCTTTACAAATAATGCATATCATGCCTGATCGAATTGTGCATAATTTTGGTTCTTTGAATAAGTTTCAAAAAGATGAAAAATAGTAACTCCTCAATTCAACTTTTTTTTTTCAGAGAGCATGTAATCTGCTATGGTGCAGATACTGAGAGAGCAAAATATCAGGGTATGCAGTGCTAAGAAATGTGTTCAATTATCCTGTGTCTGCATTTATTATACATATTTCATCATCTTATTTTGCATTGAAATATCTTGTCAATGACACTTTTTTACATATTGTGTTTACATGTCATTTTCATCATATTTGTTGTAACTGACTGCAAAAATGAGATAAGAGAAACTGAAGATAGCTATTCATGGTGGGAATGTAAGCATTACTGTAAATTCTTTAGGCAGATGACAGGAAAAAAAAACAATGGAAGAAAATATTCTTAGGTATTGCATGACATTCAAGAGGAATGGAAAACATTTGAATATTTAGAGAAAACTGACAGCATCTGGAACCACAAGTCTATTCACATGAAAGGATTTCAAACCGGCATCAGCATAATGCTATTTTTACTATTCTTGTTGTGTTCCAATACTATCGGATAAGACTCAGTTCAAGCAAATATCCGACTTCTAGTATTGTAACTTTGTTACCTGTTGTGATTGATGTTTATCACCTATAGCTCTTAATAACGATAGTAATTGATTGAAGGAGTTATTTAAGTAATAAATATATTTCTTACTATTAGACATTGGGTAAGTTTATTTTGATGCAAATGATTATAATCTCTTTTGCTCATGATCAAGCATATCAGTCATTTATGCCAAGACATTTTGGTTTCTGTATCTTTTTTGTTTAAAATATGCCATCCTTTTTCTCACAAAGAAAATCTTATATTTTTATTAAAAATTTATTTTAAAATTTAAAATTTGCAGTATATATATATATAATGCAGAGGCTGATCCAGGATTTTGTCTATGTTGGTTTGAGTTGAGATGAGAGTAGGTGGACATTTATGTAAACAAAAATGGCAATCTTTCTATGTTGTTGTTTTTCTCAGTGAAAAGTGTTCTATTTTGCTTGAAAAAGGTGGTTCAACCAAAACCACAAACCCATTCTAAATCCGCCACTGATTATGTTATGAGTAGTGACTCTTTTCTTTGATGTGAAAAAGGATTTGTTAATTATGTAACAAGACTAAAATATACAATCAAAATATTTTTTAGCATTCTGCACAAGCACTAAATATACTCACTTTTCAACTGTAATACTTGCATCTGTTACTTATTCCACAATCATTCTTCATGGAAGCATGGCATCTGATGTATTCTGTTGCAAACAAACAAATTAACCTTTCTTTTTACAGAAATTGAAATCCTCCTGTACTGTAAATAGCAAAAAAAAAATTTTGGTCTTTAAAGTAGGGAAACTTTCTTTACATTGAGGAGAGGCATATTTTTGCTGACTTTTTATTTTTGTTTGTTTATCTTTCTGTCTCTTTCTTGTTGATGTTTATATTCCTTCATGATTATCACAGTGTACTGTAATCAGTAACCTTGGCATCCTTTAATAGGTCAATATTACAATTTTAGAAGTTTTAATTCAATTTTAATCAATATAATACTAGCGAATGCCGTTATTGGCATAAAGAAATTGAACTGTACAGTGCTTTCAAAATTATTAAACTAATATTGTTTAAAACTGCTCTTGCTATAATCTTGGTATTTGTCAACTATTTAAAAAAATGTAATGATGCAATATTATTTTCTTCTGACACAATCCATAAATGTTTATCAAATGAAACTGCTTGTATAAATATTTTTATTTACTTTTCAAGTCTATTGTTCCATTTCATGATCATTGTCATCATATGTGTAGTTTTAGAGAGGTTTATCTTTATTGTCTGTAAATAAACCACTGTTAAGTTGTAATTTAAAAAATAAACCAATTTACTTAAGTTGTGTAGCTGTTTTGTCTCTTTATATAAATTTAGAGAAAATGTAACAGGCAGGAAATACACATTTTTGTTTCTTGATATTATATGAAATCACTTTAATGAACACACAACAAAATCTCAGAAATTATCAGTATCATTGATATGAATGTATTTCTTTAATTTAAGTGTCTCCCTATACCATTGTTTGCTATGAGGGATATGCAAATAAGGCGGAAGAAAAATAATTTTATACATCCTAACTTTATGGTCGTTCTGTCACAAAAACCCTTGACAATTGTAAAATCTATCTCCTTATATCAGAACAGCATTCTGTTAATTGAGATTATTTCTCTTTCCCAAGTTCACATGTGTAGCTGAATGGTTTGTATTACTCCTTTGATGTCAAGTTTATTCATCTGTGATTATAATTGAATATATATGTTCAATCATGCAATGGTTTTGATTCATTGATTTGGTGAACATTAATGTTAAATCATGAATGATTGGAATTGTGCTCTGATTACATCATAACATGACACATTTTTTTCAGTTGTGCATTGAAATAGAAGTTGCATCACACTTCTGTTAAACATCCAAAATACCATTTCCTATCTCAGAATCTTACAGAGCTGCAAAGTAAATATGGCCACTCCAGTTGCGTGTACAAAGGTATTGAAAAAGGACAATCAGTGTTAGCCAGGCTTTTTATAATTTCAAGTACGAGTTGGCTAAATTGGATCACAGCTAAAATGGTATGTCAGGAATGCTTAAATATTTTACATAGAAAACTTTAAACTTAGGTCATAATTAAATATAAATTATGGAGAAGACGATTTTATATGAGTGAAGATATGTGCAGCTATTACAAGTGACTTTGATCCGATTATTACCTCCATGTCTTATCTTCTAAATGCATGTTTTAGGTGCTAGGAAAAATTGGCAATTAACATGACAAGCTGAATCAAACTTTTATCAATCCCAATTTGGTTTGAATTTTATTCACACTGTAAACCCGCAAATGTTTAGAAAGTGCACAAGGGGAGGTAATAAATACAAAACCACATATGTGTTTTGTTCTGAACTGGGGGAAAAGAACTCGTTTAATATGACACATGAATACATTCCAGCCTGGCGGCTTCAACGTATCTTTAAGCCATATCTAATTTGTTATTTCTGCCAACTCGGGACAAAACACATATATAGCTTTTGTGTAAAAATAATGGCTTTTGTGTAATAATAATGATGGCTTTTGTGTAATAATAATGGCTTTTGTGTAAGAATAATGGCTTTTGTGTACTAATGTAATAATAATGGCTTTTGTGTACTAATAATGTCTTTTGTGTAAGAATAATGGCTTTTGTGTAAGAATAATGGCTTTTGTGTACTAATGTAATAATAATGGCTTTTGTGTACTAATAATGACTTTTGTGTAATAATAATGGCTTTTGTGTAAGAATAATGGCTTTTGTTTACTAATGTAATAATAATGGCTTTTGTGTACTAATAATGACTTTTGTGTAATAATAATGGCTTTTGTGTAAGAATAATGGCTTTTGTGTAAGAATAATGGCTTTTGTGTACTAATGTAATAATAATGGCTTTTGTGTAAGAATAATGGCTTTTGTGTAAGAATAATGGCTTTTGTGTAAGAATAATGGCTTTTGTGTACTAATGTAATAATAATGGCTTTTGTGTAAGAATAATGGCTTTTGTGTAAGAATAATGGCTTTTGTGTAATAATAATGGCTTTTGTGTAAGAATAATGGCTTTTGTGTAAGAATAATGGCTTTTGTGTAAGAATAATGACTTTTGTGTAATAATAATGGCTTTTGTTTAACATATCTCTAATTTTAAAGAGGTACTACCTGTAATTTTACTGTCAAGAAAGTGAATGAAAGCATGACCAATTTCCATCAAGTAACCTGTGGATATTGATTTTTGTGAGCTTAATTTTATGCAAAAATGAAATCACTCACCATGATTATGCAAAAGGCGAAAAACAACCGAAAAAATCACATTGTCAAAATGGCCTTTAACTCGTGGACAGATATCAATAATAGTAAGGAAAACACACACACACACACACATATATATATATATATATATAGATATATAATAAATACTGAATCAATAATGTTGTCGAGTGGGTCTAAAGTGCTCGCCTTTACAGATCACTGACATCTCACCTCTGTCAGCTCTGCCAATGTTGGTATGTGAGAAAGCTTTCCAGTAGCTTCCCGTGAGTTGATGGTTCTTCCTGGGGTTTTCCCGGGTTCTTCCTCCAACAAATATACTGGCAAACATGTATAGCCTATCATGTGCTGAAAATGTCGTAAAGCCCACAAAACAAAACCAAAAATATTGTAGTTGACCTCTCTCTACAGATCTACTGATGCTGCAAATTTGTGTTGTAGGTTGGGTTATCGACTTTTGTGTCTTTTTATGGCATACTGATTTTGTAGACTTATCAATTCCCTTGCATGATCGCAAGACTAAATTTGTAATGATTGAGGTGACCTTTCAAACCTTGCAATCTTATATGACCACTGACTGCATCAAGGATATCTACTGGGTTATTTTGTGCATGTAAGAAAGTATTTCACAAGTGATGTGAAAATACCACATGTTCCACTTCATGAGTGAAATATTTTCTTATGTCCACAAAAAACATAGATTTTCATTTTCTGATATATTTGGTGATCAATAGGAAAAATAAAGAATAAAGAAACAAGTGTCTACAGTGCAATAATCAATCAGCTGATAAACTACTGCAAACCTAAAATTGACATAAAAATATTTTGATGAAGAACAAGTTATTACACTTTTAATTGTGTTGATTGATAATATTGTACTTGCATGAAGAAAAAATAAAATTCATATTTCTAACTCAACAAATTTAATCCAATAAATATTAGAAACTGATGAAACTCAACAATAAAAATGTGAGTTAATGTTAAGTTCAACTACAATGTGAACACTTAATTTCTTTCACTGTTACTGTTATCCTAGATAACTCTGATCCATTTGAATCGGTCTGGTCCAGTTGGGCTGAATGTCATTGAGGTATGGAGTATACATGTAGGATATGATGCTGCCTGGCTGCCAACCAGTCTTGTGGGCATTGAATTTATTGCTGGGACATTTGCAGAAAGACTGCATGCTGATTATGGAAAAGAATATGGACTCCTTCATTTACATGTATTGTGTTATTACTGAACATTTGACTTTAGCCCGAGAATATTTCAGTCTTCTCCAGGTGTGAGTGGGGGTTCTGAATGACAGTAGCTGTGCACTTTGGTACATTGGCAATAGAGGCAGTGCTTTGTGCATTGGATAGAATGTGTGAAATATGTCTGCTCTATAGTGCATTGGATAGAATGTGTGAAATATGTCTGCTCTATAGTGCATTGAGTCTACTATAGATATTAAGGCTATTTACTTTCTCATGTCCAGGAATTTGCGCTTCATGGTTTGGAAGCAGTTCTCTGTGGCAAGCTTTTGAGCAAGATATTTCCTCACACTCTAAAATTACCCCCCCCACCCCCTCCCCCCAAAAAATGGAATTAAAATATTAGACCATGATACTATTTTTGTAGCAATTTATGAAATTGACAAGTTAGATTTTCTGTAGTAAAAGCGTGTTATTGTTCATTCTTTGAGTTCGAAGATGACCATGACATCAGTGATCACTAACTGGTTTAGTTTCTGTGAGCACATGAGTGGCTGATCAGGCTAATTTCTGCTCTGAACTGTCTGTGACACACTTGACAGGAGATGCCGCCTGGATTTGCTTGATCAATGGATGACATGCTGCAGTTCTGAGATTTATGCGGCTTGTGCTTCTGTACTGCCTCTGGAGTTTTCAGCTCATAGTCTGTAACTGCAGAATGGATGATACTGCAGCAGGTGGAATGATCCATTTTGTGATCTTTCCAAGACTCTGGGACAGTGTTGAAGTGTTTCAAGGATGACTTGAGTGAGTCTTTGAAGCATTTCTTCTGACCTCGCTAAGATTGCTTTCCCTCCTTCAGCTCACTGTAGAAGATCTTCTTTGGTAGTCACTCCTCTGACATCCTGGTGACGTGTCCTAATCATCTCAACTGATTTCATCAGCAGAGTGTGGATGCTTGGAGTGCCTGCCCATGTAAGAATCTCATTGCCTTTGGACTTTGGCCTGCCACCTTATCCTCATCAGTTTCCTCGGGGAGCCCGTGTGGAAATGGTTCAGCTACCTGGCATGGTGTCTGTACAGGTTTTGCATGCATATACATGTAGTAGAGTCAGAAACATTATAGCATTGTGGATCTTCAGTTTTATTTAAAGACTGCTGCCTCTGCACTCCCACACATTTGCGTGTAGTCTACCTAATGCTACACTTTGGCAATTCTGACATTGGTCTTGTTATCAGTGTGGACTGCACGTGCCAGTGTACAGACAAGGTACTGTGATGGTAGGTTCAATTATAGGCTTTCCCGGTGCAGGTTGGTGTATCACTTCTGTCTTCTTGATACTGATTGTAAGACCAAAATTGTCATAAACTATACAGCAATGGCCACACTCTGTTGCATATCAGACTCAGACTTGGCAATCAGGCAACAGTTGTAAGCAAATAAGAGGTCACGAACAGTCACTTCCTGTGACTTTCTCTTCGTCCATAGGTCCTCCGTAAGCATGGCAGAGAACATCATACTAAAAAGGGCAGGACCAACACACAACCTTGCTTGACTCCATTAGGGACGGAATGGTTCAGATAACGCACACTATCCACGATGAGAACGAGCATGCCATCATGGAATTGTTGAACCATTACGATGAATTTCACTGGGGATCAAAATTTTGCCATGATCATCCAGAGATCTTCTCCACGATGCACTGTGCCAAAGGTTTTTGTTGGGTCAGCGAATCTTGTGTACTGGTTGGAGTTCTGTTCCTGGCATTTCTCCTGGAGTTGAGCTGCAAAATCCATATATGTGGTTCCCCATCCTTTCCTGAAGCCACATTGATTCTCAGACAGGAGCTCTTGATTGGTGTGGTACACAAGGTGATTCAGCAGAGTTCTGGCAAGGATTTTGGCAGCTATTGTCAGCAACAAGATGCCCCGATGGTTTTCACAGGATTGTCTGTTGGCTTTCCACTTATATAGGTGGATGATGGATGCATCCTTGTACTCCTGAGGTATAACTCCTTGAGTCCACATTGACTGAAAGAGCTCAAGTCAGTTTCTGTGCCACGTGCGAGCCTCCGTTTGTGTAGACCTCTGCTGGTATAGCATCTGCTCCATGTGTTTTGTCATTTGACAGCAGGTCAATTACCTTCTCAGTTTCAGTCAACATTGGAGGACCAGCATGAGATATATTGATTTCCACTTGAGGCAGTCAATCGATTGCGTCCTCACTGATAGATGATTGTTGATTGAAGATATTGAAGTATTCTGCACATCTTTGTAGTATATCTTCTTTCTTAGTGAGTAGTGTGGTGGCGTCAGCACTCAGTATTGGAGATGTTCCTGTACCCCGTAGATTGTCTTCAAAGAAGTTCTTCATGGCATTCCTGTCTGCGTATGATTGAATCTCATCTGCCTTGTTGCTGAGTCATAGTCTTAACTCTGCGTTTGCACTGGACATTCCTCTTGATGTTGTTGAAGGTTGCCTTCTTAGCTTATGTAGTGCTGTCTTCTGATCAGGTCTTTTTGGAGCCGATGCTCATCGTTCAGCAGTCTCCAGACGGCAGCATCGTCCTCATCAAACCAATCTTGACGTTTACGTGTGGGGAGACCGAGGGTTTTGGATGCAGCCAAGTAGTTTTCCTCGACGTTCTCGGTGTTCATATCAATTGTTTATGGTTGGCTCTACAGTTCTTCAACAAATGCTTGTTTTACATTCTCCTGGTTAAAATTGGAGACCTTGAGTTTTATGGGTGCCCTTTTGCCTTGAGGTCGTCTGCTAGGCTTAATCTGGATATTGAGCTTGGAGACTATGAGTCTGTGGTCAATACAACATTCTGCATTTCTCATGGCCTTTGTCACTCTGACATTCCGCCTGTCTCTTCTACTGACGATGGCATAGTCATTGAGATGCAAGTGCTTTTAGCCGGGTGCATCCAAGACGTTTTGTTGCGTTTTGGCAGGCGGAAGACTGTGTTAGCGATTAGGAGGTCATGTTCAGCGCATTTCCACAGTAGGAGGTGTTCGTTGTTGTTGTATATGCGAAAGGAATTTTTGCCGATGACATCTGGCCATGTCTTGTTATACGCGCCAACTCTAGTATTGAAGTAACCAAGGATGATTGACTTGTCTGCATTCAGTACTTCTGCGATAAGAGACTCCAAGTCTTCATAAAATGTGTCCCTGACATTATCTGGGTTGGTTATGGTGAGTGCATTGGCGCTGATAATAGTTGCGATTCTTTTCCAGACAGTGGGGGTCTGATTTGCATTAGTCTGTCATTAACACCCTTTATGAATAGTCATTTCACGGGAGGCTGAAGTTCACCAGTGTGAATACTTTCGTGATATTTTTTAATTATAGTATGAGATTATTTTACCTGTTATTGAAACGGAGGTGGTTCTCTTTTACAACGATATATATTTTTGGCGCAACCAAGATTCAACTGCCAACTTCTCGAACTGAAATTCAAAGCTTTATCAACTATTACTATCATTGTTACTCTGTATTAACATACGTAGCGACCAGTTCAGATACGTATGACCTTGGAATTCCAGTATTAATTTTTCGCCAGCTGTGATGCAATATCTGCACTTTAAAACGTAGGGTTATTGTTAGTAATACGATTTAATATTTATATTGTGCCAACGTTATGATATAGCAGTGAACAAATGTAGTAGATTCATTTCTGTGTACAATTATGAGTCTTATAATATAAATATTTACATGCACAACCCTGGAACACAGCCAAAACTTCCGGGAATGTTTATTTTTCTTTCTAGTTGGGGCCGTATATCTTAGCCACTCTACACGCTTCTCAGTGTACCATCATGAAATTACAATCTGGTCTAGGAACAGTGATGTAAGTGGTTATTAAAATGTGGGTGGTAAACGACTGTCGAGCGTATATGAGTATTTACCAAATATCAGTTCAGAAATTGGAATTACTGGAATTTATCGATGGATTTTAAAGACCACGCCAAAAACATGATAATATTTCGAATTTGACTATTGTCTCTTATCGTCATTTTCTGAACTAATTACCCGAAGTCCCACCCTTGCTTTATAATTGTTTCTTGCACAAATTCGTTATTTTGTATATAAAGTTTATCCTGTACCGCATACATTTATGTTCACTTTGTGGGTAATTTTACATATATTGTACTGTGGCCATAATTTATCAAGGGAAAAAACTCGCAAAAGCATAATTGCACCTCCAGTACATTCTAAGAGATTTGTCTCCCATGACTATTTGGTTCGCTGCATTGTGCATTATTTATATACAAACATTTAAATTATTATTTTTTGTGTACTAATATGCTTCTTAATTTTAGTGGTCTACTAGTTTTTAAATGTTTGTGAAATTCATGAAGTTTGACTGGTCAAGTTATGTTTTTTTTCTTCATTTGCATTGTTCTCAATTCCCATACGACATGGATATACATAAAAAAGAGTCCTCTAGCAATTTTAAATGATTTTCAAAATACCCCATGTCTTGCTGGTCTTGTAATTTTCTTTAATCTTTTATTTTCGATGTTGTCGTAACCTTATACTTGATATAAAAATACACAAATATGAACTTGCCACAATGTATACCACCATTACGGGCATAGACATAGTAATTTCCCACAAGCTTTTCTTAGAAGTTTAATATTTTCATGGACTTTTTGCACAGACCCTGCATTCAAATAGCTTCTTTTGTCAAACAAACTGTCCGCATATAATATAGTACATACGTATTCAATTTATATTCTCCCCATTTAATTTATCGGGCACAAAGGACTGCAAATAATGTCACCTATGCACAAAGCAAAAAGTAGCTTTTTATGTCATGCTTAGAACAGCATATATGGCCTGCCACGTATTGGTTTCATCGAGCTGGCTCAATTTTCTTTCTCTTTACATACTATTATGTATAAACACCACATAAAAAATGCCACCTATTCATTTACCAAACAAATCTATTTTGACTGTTAAAGTCCAGTAAATAAAGTTCAATATTCATTTGCTAATTTTGTACAGGTATTTAACTCATTTCACTACATAATTTTATGGAACCATTTTTCAGGAAAAAATGAAGGATCATTACTCATCTTGCCCTTGTGGTTTTTATTTTTACTGAGTATATAAATGAAGGATCATTACACACCGTGCCCTTTGTGGGTTTTTGTACCGCTTATAAAAATGAAAGATCATAACACACCTTTCCCTTGTAGGCTTTTGTACCGAGTATAACAATGAAGGATTATTACACACATGGAAAAAAAGTCCAATTGCAATCAGCGTAGAACCATACCCGCATAATGCGCCGGCAGATCAGTGTTTACACTGTTCACTGGTAATTATTTCTAGAACGGACAGCGTAGAACCATATCCACATAATGATCAGTATTTATACTGTTCACTGGTAATCATAAATAGAACGAACAGAGTAGATCAATATCTGCATAATGCACCGGCAAATCAGGGTCTATACTGGGGTCTGTACTGTTCGCTGGTAATCATAAATAGACGAACAGCGTTGATCCATATCAACATAATGCGCGGGCAGTTCAGTGTCTAGACTTAAATCAGCTATGAATAATAATGTGACGGTAGAACTGGATCTGCGCCATTCGCATTATTTGCTAATGGTCTGCTTATTTAAATCCTTGCGAAGAGTATGTATTTAGTTTTAAAATAAAGTAGCATTAGTTATAATGTGCTGAAATAAACAGAAATCGTTTACTTATTCCAGGAAATACAATTGTACAAAAACTATTGTAAGTCTTGTGAAATTTGATACCTGTTAACATATTCTTCAAATCTCGAAGCAGGGTCTGTATTAAATGTTCAATGCAAGTCCCAGTTTGAGTCATATGAATACTGTTAGACTTATTGGTTACTTAAGTTTATCCTGACAAAGGGAACATTTACTAACTAATTACTAACTATAAATAGGGACAATTTTTCGTAAACATCTCTCTCTCTCTCTCTCTCTCTCTCTCTCTCTCTCTCTCTCTCTCTCAAATTACTAAAGCAGAAGCAAAATTAACAGAATAAAAGAAAAACAAACACAAAAGCTAGATGGTCTCAAATGTTCCCCCAATTTGCACAATGTTCCGTTATTTTTCAATGAAGATGATCGTCCATGTTTGTTTGTTTCCTGAACATAAATATACGTGTCCAATTGTCCCCTAAATCCCATGGGAGGGCCTGAAAAGTGTAAATCCTGCACATATGGGTCATGCATAACATTTTTCTTCCGCCATCATTCTGCGTTGGGTCAATCAATGTGATTGATGTACTGGTTCATCAATAGAAGATCTTTCACGAGTGCTGATTTCAAATGAGATTTATGAAACGAGTCGAATAATTTCTATCTTTTGCGAGCCTTGCCTCAGTCGTTACACCTTTCCATTGAATAACGTTAATTTGTGAAAATTATGATATAGGTATATTAACGTAATTAATACAGTAGTCATGTGATAAAGCTTTATATTCATCGAAACAAAGGTCTATAATTGTTTTAATACATGATTTAGAGAAACATTTACAATTTAATTTGCACGGAATGTCATTTCAACTGCATGACGCTAAGAACTGAAGGTTATGATATCACGCAAGTGTCGATGATGTCACGGCCATGTGATATATAGACAAAACTAAATAAGTGTTTTGTTTCGAGTCGGTGGAAAGAACGAGTTTGATACGGCGTAGGAATACGTCGAGGCCGTAAGGTCGAGATATATCGCTACGCCATATCAAACGAGTTCTTTCCCCGACTCAAAACAAAGCAGTTATGTAGTTTTGTGTTTAATACATATCCACTTTATATTCACACATTTTGTTTTATTTTTTTCAATTTATCCTATATCATTATAGTATTTATCATTATGGTATTTCGAAGTTTTGAAAGATAACGTACGGCCTACAGAAAAACCTACATGAGACGTACATAACGTGGGCTAGGCCTAAATGGATATTGTGCATTGACGTCGTCGGTCTGTCTGCATCGTTGTAGTGGTGATTTACTCTTTAGTTTGGATTTAATTTTTTTTATGGGACACATTACTGAATCTAAAATGTAGTTACAGACGAGTAGATTTATCTTTATTTCTCAAATGGAACATAGGTATTGGACCTGTAAGTGAACCCTTTTCTTACACCGTACTTTACATACTCTGCACATCCAATGAAATTTCAGGGAGAATTTAATAGATTATCAGTAATTAAATACATTCAGTTATACAGAAAGCTCATTAATTCACAGAACTTTCAAACTCTGTATTTTCTATATATTCGTTACAAGAATTTATTGATGCATTGACCTTTAAGCTAATCATTTAAGAATTTATTTTTTAAAAACAAAACGCACATTCAATCTCATTTTAACATGCTGACTAGAGTTTTATAAATCATTTGGATATTTTTCAAGCAATGAAACTTTAAACAATATTGTTCTGTTTTCTTGTATTTTTCTATACTTGAAAAGTTGCAAGAATTTAAAACGTAATCCCCGCCCCCCCCCCCCCCCCCCATCCAAAACCAAAACAACAAAACAAATAAACACCCTGCTTGTACCATAGTGATGTCAAAGTCTCAACGACAGTGTAACAAGATGTAATTTTTCTAAATTTCACTCAAAATCAATGAGCTGCTGCTCTGTAAAAGTTTATGTTATAATGTTTATACAATTTATATTCAGATTTACTCAACGAATTTGAATCCTCAATAACCAGTGGTGTACTGGCCATTGGGCATAACGGGACAAATCCCGGTGGGCCGCCGCAAAAAAATCCGTTTTTACCGGTGTTTTACTGGTGTGAGTAAAACCCCGGGCCTGTCCCGGCAAACCGCCGCATCGGTGGGCCGGTGGGCCGTCAAAAAAAGCCGTTTTTACCGGTGTTTAACTGGTGTGAGCAAAACCCCGGGCCTGTCCCGGCAGATAAGTCCCGGGCCGACTTGCTTACCCAGTACACTCCTGTCAATAACATTAGTAGATAAACTGAAATTCCTCCACTTATACCTGCTCCATAAAAAAAATCTGGAGATCATATTTTGAAAGTTTGTAGTTGAATTGGTTTCTGGCTTCTGTTCAAATTTTAGATGATTTACTACATTGTGGAATGCATCTTAAGCTGAGAAAGGAATCAACAGGTGAACGGTTCAGAAGTTTCCGCATGAATTTCTGTTCTTCGATTTCCTAAACCTTTTTGTTTAATGTCTTTGCCTCGGGAAATCAGCGATCTGAGCATGCTATCAAAATCAGTCGAAGAGAAAATGTTGTAGCCAAAGTTATTGTCATTTAAATATCCGTCTGTAACTATATTGTAACTATAAGAATATCTTGCTCATAGTACGAACCGTTTTGTTTCATTAAAGTGACCAGGTAGGTATTGATATAAGTGTCTATATTATTCGCCTATCCATCTGATATTTTGTACCCCCACCGATTTTTAAAGTGAAAAGCATCACGGATATTTTTTTATTTTTTTATTTTTTTTTTAATGCACAAGCCGTAGTCATTTCATTCACCAATTTCTAATTTCTAACCTGATTGTGGCCTCTACCACTATCACCTTGTTCGGGTTTCAAACCAAACGGGCGTTTCTTTATTAACACGCCCGCCATGGGATATAGTTCATTGTCTTCGATAAGCTCTGAATAAGTCCGTAAATTTCCGTAACTTTGGGAGTTACATCTCTTTGAACAAATGAACATAAAAGTCACACCGCTTGCCCTTTTTATTTTGTTAAATTTTTTGTAGAAATATTAAAAATAGACATTGTAAATATCTGATGCAGACGACACGGTTTTTACCGTCTATGTATGCTTAGTCCAAGGATACTCACTTTTTCACTGAAAATGAACTTTCCCGGGGGGCGGGGGCTACAAACTGACCGGGGGAGGGGGGTGTAGGCGAAGACTATAATTAAATTGGGTAATGTTGATAATTTCCATTTTCTCTGAACGAGTGGGTCATTTCTATCCATGTCTTGAATTTGGACATGACTTTTTGAGTCTTTCTTACCGTGTTTGCATTTGTGGTTTTTTTTTTTACTTTCAAATTTTCAATATGAAATTTCACGTCCCAGACCGTAGCGGCAAAGTCCCTCTCTGTCGTGTTTGATGTCACTTTTCAACACCAACTTCTCTGAGAACTCGTCGTCAAACATTCTGCTCAAAATATTTTTGTCAACCTCAACTAACTCCTAATTTCCCGACTCTAGGTACTGTCAAATGCACTGTGTGAAATACTGTGTCAAATGCACTGTGTGAAATACTGTGTCAAATGCACTGTGTGAAATACTGTGTCAAATGCACTGTGTGAAATACTGTGTCAAATGCACTGTGTGAAATACTGTGTCAAATGCACTGTGTGAAATACTGTGTGAAATGCACTGTGTGAAATACTGTGTGAAATGCACATAAAACTCTTCGTTTATACTTTCGGTATTTCCCCGTTTGGCCCCAGCGGCGAATTCGGTCATTTTCACCAGTGATGATGCCAGACGACACACAAGGATACATTGTAATTAAAAAATAACAAATAAAAAAAATAAAAATATGACTGTATTTTTTTAAAATTGAAAACTCTGTAGACATATTTGAAATCACACAATGGTTTAAAATAAATAATTCCCGATATTTTAAGTGGACTATTTTTTTTTTTAATATTTCAAGTGGTACAAGTAGGTCCAGGGTGGATGTACGATTCGAAACCTTTAGGGGTGCGATACGGAAACACAGATTGAACATCGGTATCGAACGCCAGATTACAAGGTAAGATGACCATTTCATGTGCACAACGATTTTCCAACACTGATCCATTCCAAGGGGCCGATTATGTTTTCGTTGTGGAGTTTGTTTTTTTTTTTTTTTTTTATTTTTTGAGGGGGGGGGGCACATTTATACCGAATGGAAAACGTATACTGCATAATTCAGACATTTCACTTATGTTATGTTTATACATCTATAATGCTATTATTTATATCATGTCGTATTCATAGGTTAATGCTATCATTGTTTTCATTCGCTTGGAATCACAATTATCGTGATCGGTGTCATAATGCACGTAAATGTCAGAGTGCTGGATGACACTGAAATTCTGAACCTTACTTATGCAGAATATTTATTCAACCGTTAATTAATTTTAATTATTATTAATGAATAAATTTTCTTATTTTTTCCATAATCTTTTCTTTCTTTCTTTTATGTGTTTTTAATTGGTTGATAGGCTGATTAGCTCAGTGTTACTATATGTGGATAACTGCATATAAACCTTGTTTATCATACATACATACATACATACATACATACATACATACATACATACATACATACATACATACATACATACATACATACATACATACATACATACATACATATATACATACATTTGGTTTCTCTCTCTCTATCTCTCTCTATCTCTGGTCCCGGGTGGCCGAGTGGTCTAACGCTTGCCATTACAGCTCATTGACATGTCACTTCTGTCCGCGTGTGTTCTGACCTAAGGCTCGGCCAATGTTGGCATGTGAGAAAGCTTGTCAGTAGCTTCCCGTGGGTCGTTGTTCTACCCGTGGATTTCCCGAGTTCTTTCTCCACCAGATATACTGGCCGCCATGTATGGCCAATCGTGTGCTGAAAAATGGCGTTAAACCCACAAAACAAACTCTCTCTCTCTCTCTCTCTCTCTCTCTCTCTCTCTCTCTCTCTCTCTCTCTCTCTCTATATATATATATATATATATATATATATATATATATATATATATATATATGGCTAAGAGTCAACCTCGTTATGCCAGTCGCTTTTTATATTTGTTCCCAACTGATGCATGTATGTATTATTACTTGAAAACTTTGCCTCATTATATATATATATATATATATATATATATATATATATATATATATATATATATATATATATATATTTATACATATTTTGTACATTATTTTTTTCAGGGCTGAGATTCAGGCGTCAAATTTGATATATTTATTTGTCACCTCATATGTTTCCATTAGACAATTTGAGTGAAATAAAATTTTGTTTCTTGTCAATTTTGCCTAACAGCATAATTTTGATCTGCAGTGGAGAGAGTGCAGGGGCTCAGTGGATAGAGTGCAGTGGCTCAGTAGATAGAGTGCTATGGCTCAGTGGATAGAGTGCAGGGGCTCAGGATCAGAGATTTGCGGATTCGATTCCTAGAATCGGATCAACAAGGTTCGGCCAGCCTGGTGTGTCCCTGGGCAAGATACTCTAATCCAATTGATCTCTGCTGGGTGAAGCATATGTCAATTACTTACCGCAAAAAAACCCCATACCAGTGGCCCGCTGATCAATCTAATTATCCTGGTAGATGCAAAATGTTTACCTGATTCCATTTTTACCAGGTATGGTTAGTCGTTGGAGAAGAGTTTGTCAAACCAAGTGGGTCCCCTGGACAATGTTGGCTCTATAACGTACAATTTCAAATCTTGATAATTGCGACATTTTTCATCTAATTTTCATGAACTTTTAACATTTTAAAGGTACTCTGTTAATGAACATATTTATTTTTGAGAGAAAAATATGGAATTTATAGCTATTCTATTTAGTGAGCAGAACAATTTCCTAAAATCAGATGGCTCAATAGACTCGGCACCTAATAACCTTCAAGTGTTACTGTGCCTTAAAGCACCAAAAACCAACCAAATTCATCAACATATTTAATTATATACTTTATTGCTTACATTATAATGATCCATAAATCACGTGACATTTTGTTTTCCGTTATGCAGATTGCGATTATCAGTTATATTATGTTGTATGCTCATATAGCGATTGTCGCTCTGTGGGTAGCGATCTGGGACAAGGTAAGCAAGGAATTCTAAAATGTTCCAAAGTCACCTCCTTAGTTTATATGCTTTAAATAAACGTGGATATGATCTGATTGACATGGTTTCTATGGAGGGATTCCATGTATTTCACAAAACAATGCTTACCTTGTTCTGTTATTGTCTTTATACTAAAGATAAACACCGACCAGGATTGCGTTGCAATGCCTAAATTTGTAAAAAAAAAAAAATTTTTTTTTGTTTTGTTTTTTTTTTTTTTTTGTTTGTTTTTTTTTTTTTTTTCGGTCGTCTTTCATCATAGCAGACTCAAACTGCCAGAAACTGTCATGAAAGCTCAATAAGTTTATTGTTCATAAACGTCACAGGGTCATGCATTCCAACTGCGAGGAATGTGGGCCCCAAACAGTATCCATCCCCCCTACACACGACTTCATAACTAGGAATCTACGACTACATAATTAGTAATATATAACATTCCGACCTGCATGCATGAACATCCGTTACATTCGTTGAATGAATAGATGTATTGACAGACTGAATAGAGCAAAGATATGTATACACTTTGAAACACAACATGTGAACTAACATCAAATTAGAACTAGCGAAGTTTGTATGGGGCCACAGTGCCGCTTTTTGGGAATAGTGGGTGAATGGAATATGGAAAATTATTGCTTCTAAGGGGAAGTGTAATGTTAAAACTACATCAACTGGCCAATACCCACAACTAATGACCATGACATGCATTTGCTGAACAACACTTACACCTACTGACCAGCACCTACAATGACTCAAACGAAGGGTGGGATGTAAAAAAAAAGGGGGGAGGGGTGAAATTGAAACCATACCCCTAATAAAAAACTAAATCCCCTATTACCCATATCTCCATATAACGTCCCTACCATATGCTTCTAAACAAAACAAAATATTGCATTACCACCCTTGTAACCCTATAACCATAGAAGTGAAATGAAAAGATAGAAAAGGGTAACAATATTCACACATACACACAAATATACTGATTTATTATATACTTAAGTTTGAAATATAGAAACTTATTGGCGAAATAATTTTATATGTTTTTCATTCCTATATTGTCACACGTGAAAATATAAGATTTCCAACCATGCCATGTGACGCTTGATTGAGCGTGCCTACAGAAGTTGTACCTGCATCAACAAAAACGAGTACTTTAATTACTAAAAACTGCATTACATTTCAGACAAAGAAATTAATTTTTGCTGAAAAAAGATTACTCAACGCCGTTCGCGTCTCTGTGAAGTTATTTCACCTTACTTCCTTGACAACAATGATAAACCCGCTGTGATGCGTTGCTGAACCGGACTTCCTTTGTTGTCAGATAAGATCAAATAGTTTACAAAATGTCAAAAATGTAATTTACTGCGACAGATTAGGTGATCCAAATTCTACCGCTCTCTTAAGTCACTGATATATATATCAGCAGCCTATGAAAGTAGGGTGAATTTACGAAATGAGGGGTGGGGTGTTGTGATGAAGTGTGAGTTTAATCTTCAAAGCTTCGATTCTGGAGTAAGTTTGGGAAACAATAAAAAGAAAATTTTGTTTTCCTGCGTAAATACTGGATATATTTCATCTTGTGGTACCAAAAATGATATATTTTAACTCGTGGCTTCGCCACTCGTTAAAATATCACGTTTTGTTTGTACCTCACAATGAAATATAACTGGTATTAACTTAGGAAAAGAAAATATTCTCTATAGATTATCACACACAAGACAGAAGGGTAGAGAGTGGGGATTTAGGTTTTAATTGTGGAAGACAAAAGACAAAGACACACATACAAAGCACACATATTTTAGCAATGATTGAGTAGTATCTCTGTTTCTGAGAGATCTTGGTGGCCCCGAAAAGGGATGTTGGTGGGTTCACTAAAGATGGTTAAACCTTGTGACATTCACCACATTGTTTCACTGTTCTTCGACGCAAGCTTATCAGCATTGCATGTCCATACAGAAATACTCTCTTGAGGCACCTTGCCTGTCCACATATATTCTTATTTTCGATACCGACGAGTCTGTGATCTTGGTGCTGGCCCACGATGACTTCACATGCATGAGGTAGTCTGGATTGAAGAACATGCTGGAAATGATAGTCGATGACTCCACGTTGATTATTTGTGGTCACCTCTCGTACTTCTAGCTATATTAAGCTAAGAGGCCTTTGAGGCAACCCCCTTTTGGTCGAGATTATTTTTAAAAGGATTTTATATCTGTATGTTTTCCCACATTGTCTGTTGTTGTGGGTATTCCGTAAAAAATAAAAAAGAATTTAGAAGAAAATTAATTTATTTAGTTTTTGATTAGGGTTGATCTTGTTTTTTTATAGCTGCGTACTTGTTCGGGTTCCTGGTAACTATTTGTTCCGCTCCGGACCTAAAGTTATTTTATATTGGCTGGTACTTCCCTCCTCAGGCATTACACTTTTTGGCTGGTTTCCTTGCCATATTTGAAAGTAGTATTTCTAGTGATCCTTGCCAGTGATCAATCGTCTAGTATGTGCTATAGGTGTGTGTTGGTATACTGCTCTGTATTTGCTATAAACCTTTTGTGTTATTGTTTGGACTTGCTATATGTTTCAAATCGTTATAGTTGTGTTAATTTTTATTTAAAAAAGTAAAATAAGGTACTTTCATTTTCAAAAGTGAGGTAGGTGGTGAGTCATTTCTAGCTTGTGACAGAGAGTCGGTTGGGCTCCATATCCTTAAGGGAATGGTCTATCCCCTCCCTTTCCATCGCAGTGGCTATACTCTGCTCTTCCCTAATCTCTAGTTATATTGGTTCCAAGACCATTGTTCTAAACTTTAATTTGAGGCTTTGCCGTATTTGGTGTGTCTTATAAAAAATTTAGAGAAAAAAAAAAACGAGAAGAAAAATAAAAGTTTTTGTTGTTTTGTATGCTGATCTGTACTGTATAAAAATTGTAGTACTCGCAGTTGTAAGTATATGTTTGTTTTTCCTTTGTATTGTTGTTGTGTTAATGTTCTTTATATTATGCCTTCCTTTTTCAATAAATCTGGCGTGACCCGTACTACCTCGCCTTAGCCTGATAGCATAGGTGTCACCCGTCCTTATTATTTACTTGGAAGCACATAATTCCCCTTGTAATATAATTTTTGTGTGGTTATGTTAATTTCTGCGAGTACTTTACGTTAGTTATTGAGCAGTCCTGTCTCTCTCTTATTGGAGGGGAAGGTATGCAGCTTCTGGGGAGCGGCCTGTCTGATCTCTTTTACCTTCCCTTCCCCTCCGCTACCCCTTCTCCTCCGTTCCAGGCAGGCAGGACTACTCGATTAGTATTGTATCTATAGGTTGTTATATTTAGATTTTAAGTGTATAGGGTATTTTATTTCTATTGCTTATTTAATGCTATGTCTATATTTTTTGGGAATCCCGTGCCGTATTCTAAGTCTAGTTTCTTCAGTAAGATTTTGAGATAAAATCATTAAAATGTAGTGTTGTCAAACTAATTATTTGTATTTACCCAAACATTAGAGTGAGTCGTTCCAGCTCGCACAGCGTACCTCCCCCTAATGGGAAGATATACTGGTTCTTCTCAGTGCTTGTGTTTCTTCACAAATATAATGGCTGTGGGTTTTTTAAATATTATATTGTATATTATATATTATCAGAAATAGTCTTACTTCGGAAATAAATATAAGCATATATTTATTTATTAATAATTTTTAATTTTCTAAAGGGTTGCTTCGTTTGTTGTCTTTCAGCATCTTTTCATCACCATTGTAATGTAATTAATCGATTCATAGTAGATTTGTTTGTTTTCTATATTGCTTGTGTATAATATACATATAGCTTTGTATTTTATTCATAATCAGTCTTCTTTCTTTCTGCGTTTCTTTACAGTTAATATAACGTGCTTTTTTGTGTATTCGTTTCTTACATAAGGGACATACGGTAATTTTCATTACTGTATGCCTGTTACGGGCCACTTCTCCTGTTAACCAGGCATCATGCAAATATGTTGTTGTTGTTGTGGGTTTAACGCCATTTTTCAGCACATGATAGGCTATACATGGCGGCCAGTTTTATCTGGTGTAGGAAGAATCCGGGCAAAACCCCGGGAAGAACCACCGACACACGGGAAGCTACTGGCAAGCTTTCTCACATATCCACATTGGCCGAGCCCGAGACTCGAACCCACGCAGACAGGTGAGATGGCAGTGATCGGTAAAGGCGAGCGCCTTAGACCACTCAGCCACCCGGGGCCCCTGCAAATATGTATACATGTGACTTCGTTTACTAGTTGAATATATGCAGTTCCATTGTTTCCACACTCCTTTCCATTGTATATTTGGATTATTGATTTCCACTGTGAAACGTATATCTTTATTAGCTTCTTGATTTAATATATTGTATATATTTCGGTCCTCTTTTTCTGTCCATATAGGATTTTTATTTCTATATTGTAAAATAATATTTTTAGTATACCTCATATTTCTTGGAGGTTATATTAGTTTCATTAATTTGTTATTTCTATATTATATTGTTAATTTGTTATTTCTATATTATATTGTTAATTTGTTATTTCTATATTATATTGTTAATTTGTTATTTCTATATACTTCTGGTTTATTATTCATAGTATATCCAAAAAAATATATACAGATTGCTGCCCATGCACAGCTTTTATCTTTTTACATTTCGTATTCTAGTTATTATATTTGTGATTTTTTTAAGCTTTACTTGGGGTATTCCTAGTCATCCCTCATTCTTTGATTTATAGATATTTATATGAGGCACCTTGCCTTTCCACGTAGATTCTTCTTTTCGATACCGATGAGTCTGTGATCTTGCTGCTGGCCCACGATGACTTCACATGCATGAGGTAGTCTGGATTGAAGAACATGCTGGAAATGATAGTCGATGACTCCACGTTGGTCAACACCTTAGCTTGTTTTGAGAACAGATGCCATAAGGGTCGGACGCACCTCTATATATAGCCTAGGACCAGATCGAAGCTGATTTGGAGGTTCCACCAATCAGAACGCGTGTCACATATTTCAGACCGGACCTTTCTTTTTCATCCAATCACAATTCAGCGGATGCGTGACGTCACTTTCTATATATAAAGATACCGAAATTTGCACAAATGTATCGGCATTTGTGTCGTTTGTTATATTTCAATTCTATTTAAATTCTCTCTCTCTCTCTCTCTCTCTCTCTCTATATATATATATATATATATATATATATATATATATATATATATATATATATATATATATATATGATCTCAATTCCTTTATGATTTAATATTGAATTTATGAAACGATTTGAATAATCTCCAGCTTTTACGGGCACTTGGCGAGCAAAAGCTGCGATATATTCAACGAGTTTCATAAATTTAATATTAAATTATTACCCATTTAAGATTTATTTTTTTCTCACATAGCTTTTATTTTAGTGGAAAGAGTTTGGATAGAAAGAAGAACAGATGAATTTCGGCATTCATCAAATTCTGGCTCAGACGCTGCACCTTTCAATTCTTGCGCGTGAACAAATAGTCCAATACGCGATTTCAGTCAATAATGCACAATTCTATAACCAGCAATATTTAGAAGTAGATTTGTTTTATAAATTATACTTCAAAGAGAAACTGTCCCCCCAAAAGAACAATTGACACGGACAACATTTTTCAACACTAGATCTCCAATGGAAATTCCTGTATGATGTCACAAAGTTCACTCTCTTTGAAGTTTGAGTAGTTGACTCGCCATATACATGGATTTCGATTTGACTGTTTACAATGTTTCTTCCTAAACTATGCTGATTCCACTAAAGTAGCATTCCAATTGCTGGATATTCGTGTGAAGGGATGATTACTGCAGAAATTTTATAACAATATAGACTATAAAGGTGTTGCTGTGTATAATAGTGATTCAAGATTTACTGTTTTGTGACCGGATATTTGCATTGTTTGATTTGGAAGAATGCTGTGATTAGATAACTTTCTGTCAGTTCGGAGACTGGCATTTGTCGACATTCCTTTCAAACAAGAGGTGAGTTTGTTTACTCTTATAGACTGATATTTAAACCACGCTTGCTATGGGGTTGGAGTGCCAGTAATAGGTTTTGGGGTGCAATGTACTCATGTTCTAGTTTTATATTTGGACCCCCCGCCCCAGCCCTCTATCCATTGACCGATACTCTTAATTTCGTTTGTAAACGAGCCTATGCGGGATAAATTGGCCATATTCCGACAGATGTAACCTGTTTTCCCAATACCCCTAGGGCAATCTATTGAAAAGATGGCCGCCAAAATGTTGACAATACTACTATAAAAAAAGTTCAAAAAGGCGAGGCAAGGAAAATTCCTACGGTTGCAGCCAATCAGTAATGAGAATACTGCGCAAGAATTTCATGGCCTTATTTGGACCAATCAGATTCACATAAAGTGATATGTTAACACGTCGACATATCAAAAATATTAAACTGCACACACTATATGTAAAGTGTACCAACTATGTGATTAAACCCATGATATATACTATGAGCGTTTCTACGATTCGCAAGTGCAGAACAGTGCAAGTACAGTATACCAGCCGAAGACATTGTGTTGGTGTGCGCCTGCGGTGGATACTTCTTATACCCGGAGTGACAGTAGGACTACTTTAGTCGACCCTTGGAGAACGTGTACCAGATCGTCTAAGAGAAACGAGTATGAATTCCCGACCACAACACGGTACCGTACGGGGACCGTTCTTCAGTATGAAAAACCTCAAAAAAAGAAGAAAAAAGGTCATTTTGAGCAAAGACGTTCACCTAGAAAGATGAATTCCATACTTAAGTTAAATGAAGTCGAGCGCAATGATGTGCCCTGCGACTAGATTGATGTTGTGCCCTGCGATAAGAGTGATTCAGCACGATCTGCCGTCCGCTTACCCAGCTATGGGTATCATCTACGCACTCATAAATTATTCTGGACACCACAAGCTCATCTAGAATCACGATTCAAAGAAGAATATACGTTTCACGTGGCTTTGTCTGACTATTGTGATTTTCCAGTTGATTCCAGACGTTCAAAGGATTTGGTAAGACCCACTCCCAAAAGTTTAGCGAGAGCAGAATTTGTCTACTTGGAAGAAGGAGGTCAGGTACAGTGTTTCAGTTGTAGTGTGAAACTCCACGAATGGAAGTATAAAGATACAGCCTACCTTGAACATTCCATATGGTCTCCGTGCTGTCGCTACCTTCCATTGGGCGGTCCAAATTATGATTTTCATGGGTATCTTAGAAGAGGAGAGGACTCGTAGTTTACCCCCCTGAGCTGCTGGAACGCATTTACAGTACTTTGTAGAGATTCAAGTGAAACACAAACGACAAATCATTTCTGCATTTTTAAACTATTGCTATCTGAAAGGTATAAGAAGACTGATTCCTTGAAAAAACTATGACAAACATACAAATCGATATGGATATAAGGCTCTGGGTGCTACTACTTCTGCTATCAGATTGACACCGAATTACATTTTTCTGAATGGACAGTTAGAAGAACACATTTAGTATCTACCTTCGGAACTCTGTGAACGCATTTACCACTACATTGTACAGATACAAGTGAAATGCAAAGAACAATTGTATCCTCACTGGCATAATAAGAATGACCACTGGTATCTGAACGCTATATAAAAGGCTGATTGAAGAAGGCTCTAGTATTGTCTGCAAGATAGTTGCGGCTTGCGGCTGCTTCTTCAGTCAGTGGTAAACCGAATTCAGTGGGAGGAAGTCATTGAAAAGATTCAAGACTTAGAGGATTTTCAAATGCTTTTAAAAGAATTAATTCCACAAGACGATACGACTCCTTTGAATTTAGGACTTCGTGTCGTGCGTGTGTTAGTGACTGAATTTCTTGGATTTCCTTTACTGGCAGATTCCCTTTGGCAAATTTACCACTAGTGCATGCAAAAACACGAAAGCGAAAACTTTGTGTGTGCACGAGAGACTCATTGAGTTAAAAGTGTCGCGATTAGTGATAATTACTATTTTTTTACTCCTGTGTGAAGAAGAGATTCGTCGCACTTTATCTACCTTTCGTACTTACCAAGAAGTGTGTGTGACTAGTTGGATACACCAACATCTAAAATCAAATGAATCGATTGGATTTGAGTGCTTTCAGGAACATGATAAACCTGTTTATAGTATATTTTGTAAACCACACTGCTCCACTATTTCATCATTGACAGAGAAGATAAAGACACCATTTTATTTGCAAAAGATACAAGAACGCATTAGTGTAATTTACTTGAATCTTCCGGCGAATATATTTTGAAAATGACTGATGAAAGTTTAATTTTTGGACATTTTACAAAAGTTGCTTTTCATCAATACCACGACTCTTTGTAAACCACTTTACCACTTTTGCACGAGTGATGCAATAATAAAACTTATCATGTTAGTCCCATGTTTTTCTTGATGTCACGAAAAAGTGATTCTCTATATTTTTAATGACTTTTGGTATTTACATAGGTGTTTTGAACAGACCCTCATTAAAATATCTTCTTTGTCAAAACAAACATTCTTTGTAAGCAATATAATATAGGCCTAAACACCCGAGTTTCCATGTTCACTCCATTTCATATAACAGTCGTAGTGGGCTGTAAATAATACCACCTCCATATAAATAATCGTGACTAAGCATATCATGACTTTTATGACGTACTCAGAACGGCATATATGGTATGTCAATCGGCGTTTTTCTTTTTGCATATGGCAATTTAAAAATCACATCTCCAAAATGGCATCCATTTTTGTTGTTGTTGTTGTTGTTGTTGTCAATAAAGATCTCTTTTGACCGTTAAAGTTTAATAAACAAATCTTCTTTTTTATTGTTGACGACATTTTTTTCAGGTTTCGATCTCATTTCACTACTAATTTTATGTAAACATTTTTAAGAGAAAAACGCAGGATCATTACGTAACTTACCGTTGTGGGATTTCGCATCTTGCATAAACATTTCTTACAGCAGATTTTTTATTTGTGTGTGTTCTTTATAAATAAAATGTTGATTGCAATTATGCGATGTAACATGATGTGATTACTGAGTTAGAACAACAAAGAATAGAAAAAGACTCATTGCTACGAGTTTCTTATGAAATAATAGATATGGAAACGAAAATAGACACATAGCATGTTTTATTTTCCAAATAAAATACACTTGATAAGTGATGTTGATGAGGCGTGGGTAGGAAGTTGGGGCTAATATTTTCCATGTTTATATTACTTGCTTTATGTGTGTTCTTTGTTTTGTTTTTTTCTCTCTCTCTCTCTCTCTCTCTCTCTCTCTCTCTCTCTCTCTCTCTCTTTAACCATCTATCCACTTATTCACAATGTAATCATCTATTTATTCATCCATTCATCAATCCATCTATCTTCCACCACTGAATATTTATACACCCACGCACCTACAGACCCAGCTTCATATATGTATATATCTATCTGCCTCTTTCTCTAATACTCAACATTTACATGTTCTATCTATCTGTTAGTCAGTCCGTCTGTGTGCATATGTGTTAATTTATTTGCCCATCAGAAAAATGTCTTGGGGCGAATTCTACTTAGATATTTATAGCATTCATATATATATATATATATATATATATATATATATATATATATATATATATATATATATATATATATACATAGATAGATAGATTTGGCTATTAATCTGTGTATATGTAGGTGTCTGAAAATGCACGTTTACCGTATGAGCTCGTGTATAGCACACAACCAACTGCGAACAGTATAGACCCAGCCCACGGTTTCACTAAATTTCTCCAAATGTCTTATCAAATTGAGATTTTACATTATCGTGCTTATGGTACATCAAACAATATCTGCATGTTTGTCAGAAGTTGAGATAGTGGAAAGGATGCAAAACCACTGATTTAAAATTGAAAACGTGGAAACGTTTTTATTCTTGAAAAAGGAGTTGAGAAATTCCTCAAATTTGTGGAAATGGACACAATTTCCTCATTGATAAAGCAAGACTCATATTAGGAGAATTTACGAGATTGTGAATGTATTTTAATACCCGATGAATACTGAATGTTCGGTGCGAAATTGATTTTTACCAACCAAGCAATTTGTTGTTTTTTTCTAAATCTGAATTAAGAGGAAGAAATTTTGAGATGTTTAATGAAACTGAGGACCTGGTTTTAATAATGCGCGGTAGACTAAGGTCTTCTCTTCTGTTTGCTGTAAATCATCAGTATGACGAACAGCGTAGAGTTTATGCCGTTCTCAATGTGTATTAGCGCGTTATACACGAATACCGTAGATTTTGAGATGCCAATAGATAAAAGAAGCTAGGTCTATTCTGTCACTAGACAGTAGATTTTAAAGCCCGTACCATTGAAATCAGTGCACAGAGTATTCTGCATCGTCCGTACACAGAAGTAATGGTACAATATATGCTGTAGAGTCCTAACGGGGGTGGGGGTGGGGTGGACGGGGTGGTTGCCCCGGGCGCCAGAGGTCTTGGGGCGCCAAAACAGCTGATAAAAAATTCGGGCCTTGTATTCTGGCCCTTTGGGCCATCATCGTCGCCCCGGACGCCATTTACCCTTAGTACGCCACTGAATATATGCTCTGGAATAATGTAACGCTTATATAAGCAAATGTAAGCAAGGGGTGAAATTATTATGTAAACTGACATAAGCGTTAATTATAGCTTTACACGTTCTACCTTGAGTCATTCTTTGAATGGTGTTTTGAGAAACTGAATACCTATTTGTGTACACACTGTGTTCCACAAGAACTTGTATAGTACTTCCCGAATATTATAGTGATTACAATATATCAGGGACAACGTGTAATAATAGTACCAGTCTAAACCAGCTCAACGTTTTTAAAGTGAAGGGTTGAATGAATTTAAGCTGCTCTAGACCTGTGAAGTAAGCGAATATCATAGCCTTTGAGATAATTTTCGTAAACGGGTAAACAAATTTCTCTCTCTCTCTTTCTCTCTCTCTCTCTCTCTCTCTCTCTCTCTCTCTCTCTCTCTCTCTCTCTCTCTCTCTCTCTCTCTCTCAGAAAGAAAGCACACGAACACAAACGTTGAAAGCACTGAATCATAAATTTATGAAGTACGCTTTCATTGATTTATTATTTACTTATTTGTTTTATAACTGTGGAAGACACGTCCCTTCTACCGTGTTAACCTCTTGACGAGCGATTTATAAATGCATGTATGTACCACACTACTGTATTTAAAAAAACCTCTTCATCCTGCACAGAACTGTAGTCATCCATTTCATTTTCATTTTCCAGACCAGAAACATAGTGCGGTCATTTTTACGTGATCAACAATCATGGCTTTGGGTTGTGGAGGAAAATGCGCCATGTTCTTTCTCGTTCTTATCAACACACTATTTCTGGTAAGTATAGTTATCCGTACATAGCATATCAAATACAAGGCAAGACAAGAATTGGGTTGAGATGTCCCGTCTCCCCTGAAAATATTTGCCTGTATTACCTCGTCTATAAAAAAGAAATCCAATGTATGCAGAAATGTTCATTAAATTTGGTTGTTTTGTCCTTCTTTCCGTGCTCATCAATATTTCCTTGTTCCTTGAAAATGTATGTCCATGTTCCCTTGTTCCCCCGAACCCACTGAGAGGGCCTCAGTATCGTCAAAGCTGTGAATATAAACCATATGTAACAGTATTCTTCCTCGATTATTCTTATTTATTTTTTTTTGTTCATTTTTTTTTTTTTTTTTTCATTTTATTTTTTTTAACTTAGAGAGACGACTTTAGGGGAAGTGGGGGAGGGAAAAACAAGTTATCAGATTCTATCAAAACCACTTATGAATGAATAGAAAATGGTGACATGTTCACTTAAGTCTGATAGAGTTACTTTCCTTGATTAAGACCGGTTTGATTTTGGCAAAGGACTTGCACATTTTTAAGTTAGAACCATAGGCTACGTCAGATTTGTCTCCTCATTTCCAATATTGTAACATATATAAAATGCTATGGTATTTGTAAGTAACTACAAAGACATTTTTTCTTAAACTTGTGTCTAATATAAAAGGATCTTAACGAAATGGTAAAAAAATTTCACATTTTAATTCTTTGCCAAAGTTTACCAATCTTTGTTGTTGTTTTTGTTCTTCTTTATCATTGATCAATGCAAAGAATTTTGTTAAACATTATGTTGATTATTACTCCACATGAATTCAGTTCCCAATATGATTATGAAAAATCTATCAAGCAGTCAATTTGTTTTCAATTGTTTTTGCTTATTTTTCAATCAGGTTAATATTTAAATGATGCTCTTAATTCAATGATGAAATGCTCATAGTTCAATGACGTCTTCATTTTCAGTTGCTGGGGATCGCGCTTCTAGTGATCGGCATTGTAATGCGCGTGAATGCAGGGGTACTTGATGACACAGAAATCCTGAAGCTCATGAACCAAGTAAACCTAAATGGAGTTACCATGGCAACACTGGTTACATCTCTGTCCATTTTCTCCATCTGCCTGGGTTGCTTCATCATCGTAGTGGCAGGCATGGGAGCTTTTGGCGCGTGCTGTAAAGTTAGGTGCATGCTGATTGTGGTACGTTAAGCTTACTATTCGCGATTTTTTTATATTTCTTTTTCTACTTGTAATTGACATTTTTTTTCTTCTCCATTTCACAAGAAGAGTGTCCGTAATTAATTAATTAATTAATTAATTAATTAATTTATTTATTAGGTAGGTAGGTTCCTTCGCTAGTTGTTTCTATGTGTGGTACCTTCCTGCTATAAAACTACTTCCATGTAAGCGTCATCCATGCATGCATCCGTGCATCCATCGATCTATATATACATGTATATATGCATACATGCATTTCATCTACGAACAGTGTATTTCCACAATAATGACCAAATATTTGCTTACCTATGCTTCATTTATAGAGCCAATATGTTTCTGACAACACGGATGAGATGGACTCTCAACACCGATTTCTTTTCTTGTAACTACAACGCTTGTAATATCTCTTATTTTAATGCTTTATAAATGCATTGTTTTGACTTAATGAGCTTAAACAATAATTATACATACTACAATTATTAAGAAATAAATCTTTTCTTTTAATTTAGCCTCTATAAATGAGGCAAGCGACTTGTTTCACACAAACATGAAGAAATGATAGTTTATAACGGATTCAATTAACATTGATACCATTTTATGGAAGATAAATCACGTGACGCTGTTGTTTTTTATTTACAGTATGCGATCATCGTTCTTCTGTTGCTTCTGGCTGAAATAGCGATCGTCGCTCTATGGGCGGCAATGAGAAACAAGGTAAGAAAGAAAACCTTTCCTGACGTATTCTCTGAGTTCATTTTCTTATCACTAGTATGGACTGAAAGAAACAATAATAAAGCCGATCCCGACTGGCCTGGATGAATATTCGAACCTGAGACCCATGGATTACGAGTCTTTCACACAGGTTGCTAGCCTATTTACTGTATTTGTAACCTTGCCGAAATTAACTCTAAAATGTTAGAAAGTTCTAATAAAATATGAAAAATATTCTTATTGATGAAAAGTTTTGCAGCCATTTTGATTGTATAACTAAGATTACAGTTTATCATGTTTCGCCATTGTTCCCACAGTGATGTTCATTTACTGTTCTTTTCCGGGTCGTTCTGTCTATTAACCAACAAAATCCGTAAGGAAGTTTCACTAAGCTTATTTACTACCAGTTTAATTTCTGTTTTACAATACAGATGATGCGTTTAATTTCTGTTTTACAATACAGATGATGCAACGTTACCAAGACATGTTTTCCAAAGACGCTGATTAGAGAGTCACCAAACAATGTACACTTTCGTTCTGTATGAAACTGAAGACAATACGAATAATTTGTTAATATTGTGGTTTACTATTTTGTCCTTAAATTTTTAGATACTTTAAAAGTCAGTCATTCCATGAAGATGCATTTAAAGGCCGTTCTGGTTACAAAAAGAAAAACATGAAAGAGAAAAAAAATATGTTCGTCCAAAATCGAACTTTTTTAGTTAGTAGTTGTAATCAGCTGCATTGGTGTTTATAAACCTTAGTGCGCTTGCCTCTCGATTCAACAAAAATCATCTCATTTAAGCAATCTGTATTTTAGGCGGAAAGTATAGTAACATCAGAAATGACGAATGCCTTCAAAGGATATAATGGGCCCAGTGCTTCTGATGAAAAGACTGTCGGTTGGAACCTTCTCTTCATTGGAGTAAGTTTGCAAATTAACATATGATGTCGAAATTTTTGTAACAATATCAGTATCTCATTTTAAAATATATATCTATATATTTAGTCTGTCTGTTAATACGTCATTCTCGTTGTTTAATTCTTTCGTATATGGGTCTCTGTTTTTATTTCTATTGGTGCTAGACACAGTCTTGGATGAGTTCTTGAATTTAATGACTGGCATTAACAATGACAAAGACGCCTTAGTGGCTTTATTGTGTTTTAGTGGTTTTTGAAATTATCAAACACTAAAAATAATCAGGGACAAATAATTCATAAAAAAATTCGAAGAATATGTGTGAAAACAAAAGGAAAAAATATATATTATTGCTTTTAAAGTGCTGGTATAAAGCAGTTTAATATACCAATGCTTTTGGTATATCAAATTGTGATTCACCCATGGTGTATGAATACGTATATAATTATGGCTTCAACAGTAGACTATTGCTTCTATGTTCTCTATATCTTTGATAATTTCCAATAAATAATCAATAATAAAACAGGAAAATAACGAGAAAAATATTAATAATTACCGTTTTCCAAATGAATTAAACATGTTTCCCAATGTCATCAAAATCTCCTCTCTCTCTCTCTCTCTCTCTCTCTCTCTCTCTCTCTCTCTCTCTCTCTCTCTCTCTCTCTCTCTCTCTCTCTCTCTCTCCTACCATAAGGGACAAAACTATGCGTAAATTTGTGGAGTGAGAGAGAAACAAGAATCGGAACTGGATGAAATCCTTGAACTTGAGCTTACACCAAGAGAAACCTGAGTTTTAAGTATCAAAAAGTCAGAAAGTTGCAGTAGCCTGTCTAGTTTGGAAAGGTTCTAAAACAGATCATTTCTAAGTCTCAAAAAGTCTGAAAGTTGCAATTGCTGTCGAGATTAGAAAGGTTCTAAAACAGATCATTTCTAAGTATTAACATATCTAATGGCCTCTATGAGTTTTTTTATTTATGAATTTGTCGTGTCAAAATCTCATTGATGTCTAATCAACCATACTAGACGAATTTATAATTCATTTCATTTTGAAATGCTACGCTCGAATTCTGCTTAATTTTTGCAAACAAGATTGCAATATATTGATTTTTCGTATAGGATTTCAGCTGTGATGTGAATTACGATAGTTTCAGTGGACGCACGTCTTTTATATTAGGTTTGAAAGATATGGTTAATTGACATACCAACTGAGAAGTGGAGAATTCATCACTCTTTCTTCATTTCAAAAACTTCCTGATAGATTTATACAAGTGTATTAGTCCTGGTACATCTATACAGGTGTATTAGTCCTGGTACATTTATGCAGGTGTATCAGTCCTGGTACATTTATACAAGTGTATCAGTCCTGGTACATTTATACAGGTGTATCAGTCCTGGTACATTTATACAGGTGTATCAGTCCTGGTACATTTATACAGGTGTATCAGTCCTGGTACATTTATACAAGTGTATTAGTCCTGGTACATTTATACAGGTGTATTAGTTCTGGTACATTTATACAGGTGTATCAGTCCTGGTACATTTATACAGGTGTATTAGTCCTGGTACATTTATACAGGTGTATTAGTCCTGGTACATTTATACAGGTGTATCAGTCCTGGTACATTTATACAGGTGTATCAGTCCAAAATTCCAGCTAGGGCATTCAGGTCATTACCTGACATTTTATGCGGAGGAAATTCATACATTCATACATTTTGTGTCGCCTAGGTTTTTATGTTTTGTAGACTGGCAGACATCCTGGTCTGAATAATAATATCAAATTTCTCAGTTAACTTAGATCTGCACCTTTGTTTCTAGCCTCAAACACTAACAACACGTAAGTTATATGGTCCTCTGGCTCGATAACAGCAATCAGCTGTGAATATCGCGGTTTGGTTCGAAACTTTAACATGGAAAATAACCATCATCACAATTTATCGTGATTTTGTACCAAAAAAAAAGGATAAAATATAGATAACATAGGAACATAGGAGCACATACCTTGTTGATCTTATTGTCATTCCACCACCACCACTTCTCTCTCTCTCTCTCTCTCTCTCTCTCTCTCTCTCTCTCTCTCTCTCTCTGTGGAAAAATATCCCTGAAAAGGTGCATGCCTGTAGCATGAGATGATGTATCTGGACCTATGATAGTAAGTCTGAATGACAAACTGACCAAGAGAGATAGAGGAGTGGTGGTGGGGGACTGACCATAAGACCAACTAGGTATGTGCACCTATGTTGTCTATATTTGATCTTATGGTCAGTAGCAATGGTAAGTAAGGCATAATAAATGACTTAGATCAATTGTAAATAACTTTGAATGTCTGAATTGCCTCGTTTTGGTTTTTCATTTGGCTTAGCATAATCCAATCGCCGCGCTTTCACTGTTCGAGCCGCTTGCTGCAATGTTTGTAGTGCTCCACGTTCTCATTTAAACCAAATTTTCATGTTTATATCCAAAGCGTTCCATTTATTTATTTAATCAATATGAATCAAAATTGAAATTCAGATAAGGTGAAAATTAATAATGTCCAAAACGATCGTAAATACCTACAGTAGCTTTAGGACTACATTTTGTAGCGGACACACTATATGTGAAAAGTTCACTTTCTCTGTCAATACACAGTTTCCTGTCGTCCATCTTAACTCTTTTGGAAACGTACGTATGTGTATTTGTATGTGGTATAAATAAAATATATGTATAGAATGTGCGCTGTACCTTTGATATACCGCTGGTTGTATAATCCTTTTCATTTGAAAGAAACTCGGCAAGCCTCGTTTCCTTTTAATGAAAAATGTATACATCTTGTGGTATAACAAATATGCAGCGCGTGTCTGCGTGTGATGACACCAATATAATTAAACATGTGACAGGTTATTACACGTTCCAGGCAGGAATCGAACCCGGGCCGATAGTAACAGTACCTCTATCCTAGCTCTAATGCACCAGTGATCTAATCCTCTCGACCACGCGCTTATCCACTATAAGGATGGAACACAGTTTCCACTAATTGCAGAAGTATATTTGTATTGGCATATGTGCGGATTAAATAGTTTCTTGGCGGATTTTCAAAACAATGTTGGCCCCATCGACAAGAAATTGCTTTGTTGTATTTCTTCATTCAGTATCATTTTCATACTAATATGAACGGCAAGATGAATTAAACCTATTCATATTTTCGGTGTATAGTAGATGTAGGAAAGAATTACAAGATCTACTAGCATGTTTACAAACGCCACACTGAAAATATCCCAAGTCTCTCCTTAACTTTTGCATACACTTGTTTTCCCCTACAAGTTCAATTTTGCAGAGTTTTTGATCCCGACACGTACACAGTTCCGTTTAAGATCACATCAATAAATAGCATAAGAACTCTGTGGCTTGGATTGGTTAATTTAATATTTTTTTCTTCACCTAGGCGACTTGAACACCTGAATAGTCTTAATGACAAATTCATATATACTATAATCACGACATTCTTCCCAGAATTTTATTTTCTTTACTTTTTTTATTTTTTATTTCTATTTTTTTTTATTCTTATTATTTTTTGGTGGTGGTGGTGGGGGGGGGGGTGCGAAGTGGCAGTAAATAGATTTTCTAGACATTAATGTTGTTTCGTTTCGTTCCATTGTGATTTACGGCACATCAACCTTTTGAAGATTATATCCTCACAAGGCATTTTGAGTAAAGTGTTTTGCCCAAGGACACAACGCGGTAGCCGATGTTAGTGTATGTGTAACTTTCACCAGAAGATCTTGTAATGGAGTTAACAACCTTATGAGCTGAAATAGCATAATGCAAAGGCATACTTGTTGAGATGGGTATATGCTTATTGATGATCAGATGGCTCGAAAATAAAATATGCATACATGTACTTTGAATTGTGACTGATCTTTCTGGGATAAAGAGCCTACGTAAGAAAGGTTTTGTCAAACGAATCAGCTGAGCTTTTACATTGACGAGGTATTATATTCGTTTTAGTGCTAGAGTCTTTTCTACCAAGGCATTTTTTCACATTCATGATTGACAACTAAAGCGTGCTAGAGTTTATTTATTTATTTATTTATATATCTGTTTATTCATTTCCTCATTTATTTTTATTTATTTATTTATTAGATGGACTGCTGTGGAGTGGTGGGCCCTTCTAATAATTTTGATGAGTTTGCTAGCACGACTTGGGCAGTTTCCAGAGGCGCATTAGAGAAAATCCCATATTCCTGCTGTAAGAGCTCCAAATCGGATAACTATGCTACCGGTGTGGATACAACGTGTACACAGTCTTATCAAAATTACAGGTCAACCGTAAGTCAAAGACTTTTAACTGCATAATACTCTTAGTTTCTCTTGTAGCTTTTACAGTTAACAAGCTTAAAAGTTACTACTGCTGTAAGTACCACCATCACGTGTACTACTACTGCTACTGCCACTACTATATGACGACGATTACTATTACTAATAATATTGCAACTACAAATGCTGCTTCTTAAACAAGAACAGCAGCCACTACTTCCTTTTATGTTACTAATAATTTTATTTCTCACTACATGTACTACTTCTACTGCTACTCTTCTGCTATTTATATTAATTAAAGCTATGATATTTTCAAAGAGATTGTGTGTGTGTGTGTGTGTGTGTGTGTGTGTGTGTGTGTGTGTCTTTTCTCTGTGTGTAGGGGGAAGGGAAAGCTATTGTTGCTTTATCTTCGATCTTTTTATTCAAAGAGTCAACTAAGTGTTAGTGAAAGTTTAACGAGCAAATCGAACATATGCCAGAGAATTGTCCCGTTTGCATACGAATTCCTAACTGAAATAAAACCTGAATAGACAGCTTCCTTAATTGATCCGTTCATTGTTGTTTCTCTACAAACATTCTCCACCATATTCTAATGTAATGATTTTTTTAGTTCGATGGTTTGTAGAAAACTAATTAGCGAATATACATAATGGTTTTCAGGGAACCAGGAAACGAAATGCACTCTCCTTCCGACATTCGTTAGCGCAGCTAGTCCCTAAGTATTTGATAGATTGCCATGAAACTTGGTAAATGTTTGGTAATCACCTGCACATGCGCATTTCGACAAAGCACTTTACTCCCGCAATTGTTGTTAGAATTATTGGCCGTTAAGTCTTGTAGCAGTGTATGGCACAATCTAGTCAGCGCAAGTATACAGGCAGTTTTTGATGCATTACCACAAGACTTGGTAAATATTATATTTGTCAACTGAAGAGGCGCATATCGATACATCACTTTGCTCCCGCAATACTTATTGGAGTTATTTTCCTTTTGGTATTGCTGCTGAATGCAGTGTATCGTTAGCGCAACTAGTCTCGCTGTTGTCTTGCGTTACATATATATATATATATATATATATATATATATATATATATATATATATATATATATATATATATATATATATACGGATCATTGTGAAACTTCGTACATATTATGGTCATCATTTCAAGAGGCACATATTGACACACCTTTGTGCTCCAGTGAGTTATGTAAGAGTTATCGCCCTTGTTGACTTACAGCTGGATGCAATGTGTGACATAATTTTGTGAATGTAACTATTCTTGCAGTTCTTAGTGGATTGCTGTGAAATTTAGTACATACTATTGTTATCAGAAAAAGAGATTCCTTTTGACAACTCATTGTACTCTAACTATTTTTTGCAGAGTTATGCGTTTTGCTTTACTGAAGATCAATCTTTATCATGGGGTACGGTTGTGATGCGTGACAGGCTGTGATATATTTACGTGAATCAGTTGCTTACCATTTCTCTAGATTTACTTTTTTAATTTAATTTCGATTGTATAGTCCTATAGAAAACTGTTGTATAGTCCTATAGAAAACTGTTGTATAGTCCTATAGAAAACTGTTGTATAGTCCTATAGAAAACTGTTGTATAGTCCTATAGAAAACTGTTGTATAGTCCTATAGAAAACTGTTCGACTTTTCCAGGGCTGTTACAAAGCCATCTACAACTGGTTCAATCAGTATAGTACTGCAGCCATCGTTATTGCTGCCATAATACTTGCCATCGAGGTAAGTAATACTATTTCTGGTCTTCCTTCCAATGTCAGACGTATACACTTTGCTCAGAAGTAAAACATCCCCTAATAAAAATCTTTGATCGTCCTGTTCAGCACATTGGTTTATATGTGAAAAGCTAAAGATGGGTTTCATAGTTTTAGATCTTGAAAGAAATCACCTAACATAGCACGGCTGTATAACATAACGTCTTGTTTTCTTTAAATTGATATGTAAAGTGTGAAAGCAGGTCATCGGAAGTGAGGCGATTTAGGTTGGCAATATACATTTCTCTTTATTTTATCTGAATATAAATAGTTGATTGATATACCGTGTGTACTCACTTATAAGTCGAGTCCAACTGCAAACTGCACAGACCCAGATCTGACAGAGCCGACAAATCTAGGTATATGCGTTTTGATAGGAATAATCAGTAATACAAAAAAACGTAGATCCTGATCTACTGGTGCATTACGCGACGGCAAACAAAGTCTATGTGGACTCCAAATATGAACGAGTATATACGGTGCTTTTTGTAAAAACTTTTTTAAATCCAAAGAGAACACATGGAAACCAGTCCACTCTTTTTTATATATAACGTTTCAGATATTTATTTCAAACTCTGTTTTTATTCGTATCTTTCCCTACGTAAAGTTTCCGATAAGATTTTTAAAGAATAAGAAAAACTATTTATCCATATATTAACTTGAGTTGAGACTGAAATTGAAAACAAAAATAAAGTGGAGACGAGTAAAATATTTTAAAATGATAGCATTGAGTACAATCCTGATAATATTTTATATGACGATTTTGTTTAGATTTGAAAAATATGAAAGATGTTTTTCAATTACATTAAAACTTCCCTAAACCGGACAGTGTTGGGGCCAAACATTAATCGATTTATAGAGACAGCCAGGATAAAATTTAACTAGCATATGGACTATCTTATTGGAACTGAAATGTGTGACCTATCTGCCGCGGAAGCCGAAATATAAATACTCTTAAATCATCCGGTTTAATGAAATTTCACCACATATTTACACTCATTACTTTATGATCTTATTATCGTCACAGTCAAAGATCAACCGTTGTGATATTTTAATCAGATTTTTTTTTACAGAAATGGTGAAAATCCGTAGGCAAGCACGTGATATACACGTGCTTTCGACATTACTGTAGAAATCAACTTTTTAACTCCAATATCTACTATGCTTATTTATGATCTCTTCTAATTAACGTCAGCATAATATATACATTTTTATTAACGTCAACATAATCTATACATTTTAATTAACGTCAACATAATCTATACATTTCAATTAACGTCAACATAATCTATACATTTTAATTAACGTCATCACAATCTATACATTTTAATTAACGTCAACATAATCTATACATTTTAATTAACGTCAACATAATCTATACATTTTAATTACGTCAACATAATCTATACATTTTAATTAACGTCAACATAATCCATACATTTTAATTAACGTCAACATAATCTATACATTTTAATTAACGTCAACATAATCTATACATTATACATCTTCTAATTAACGTCTGCACAATCTATACATTTTTTTCCAGTTCTTTGGAATGGTGTTTGCTTTCGTTCTTTGTCGTGATATCGGAAGAGAAGGTATGCTCGTATAGAGCGCATTACACAACACTTAAGGTTTGTATAATGATAAAGGTTTATTCCCCCCCCCGACTCTCTCTCTCTCTCTCTCTCTCTCTCTCTCTCTCATTTTTTTCTCGATTAAATTCCTCAATGAATCTCCAGCTTTTAAAATAGTAAATACGGCTGTAATATTTATGTCTTTCTCAATTGTGATATTCAACATCAGTCATCATAGGTGCCAGGTTAATTTACAGATCCTCTCATTTAAATAATTAAAATTCATTAACATATGTGTCATGGATTCTCGTATTGTGCACAGTTTTGTTTCTTTTGATAATTGAATAGGTAAAAAGCAATAATTCTCAAATTCCGCGTTTTCTTTTTCCAGAGAGCATGCATCAGCTATTGTACAGAGAAAAATATCGTCCAATATCGTGCTAGGAAATGTGTCGTTCTATTATCTTGTGTCTACATTTATAGCATATATTTCGTTCAAAGTTTTACATATTGTGGTAATGAATCATTTTTATTACATTTTATATAATACATTGAGAGATTCATCGCAAATAAATGAAACTGACTGCAAAAAAATCAGGTAAAGGAAACGAGATAGTAATTCGTAGTTGGAGCTCTTCAGGCATAAGAGAGTAAAGATACTGGAAGAAAATGTTTATAGATATTGTATGATATTCGAGAAACAAAAAATCATTTGAATATTTAAAAAGAGCGGCCAGTGTCTGTAACCACGATTCTTTTGACAAGAGATAATTCCTAACCAGTTTACTCGTATCCATGGTTATGTTCCGAAACTATAGGGTAACAGTTGACGGGAATATCCGACGTCTAGCATTGTAACTTTATTACATACTGTACATGATGTTTGTCATATATTGCTGTTAATAAAGATGGCAATTGATTCAGAATTTATTTAAAGAGCATTTATATTTCTGTTTACTAAAAAGGGGTCAGTTTAGATTAAAGTATATTTCAAGTTATTATTTATATCTGCATATACAACCCTGAAACAGGCCTGACATTTCTATATGTAATTTCTATTTTTAAAGACGATTCACGATATTGTAAATTTTTAATTGACAATATTGTAAACAATAATAATATGAGTAGTGACTCTGTAATTTGGTTTGACAAAGGATGTGTTTGCATAAGTACCAAGAGTAACCCTTTATTTTGTAGAAACACTAAATGTATTTACTGATAAACTGTTATACCTGCACTCCCATTCGATAAACGTTTTTTATGAAGTCATGGCATCTGATATATTCTCCTGCATACAAACAAACGAACGAACGAACAAACAAACTGTAGAAAAATTCAAATCCTCAGGCACTAATATGAAGACTTTCATTCCTTTCAGGGAGAGATTGTACTCCTTAACAAATTTTCGGTAACATCTCGATTTTTCTTTTAGTTTATCTCTGGGCCTCTTTCTTGCTTAATTTTTTATACTGCTTCATACGGTAAATGGTAAACGTGGTGTTCCCTAAAGTCACATTCTGGAACTTAGCAGTCAATATTTGGCATCAAGTTTGTACAATTAACTGCTAACAGTACCCGTTTGAAAGGCAATATGCAATATATATTTTAATACTTTCAAAATTATAAATCTTTTGTTGAATACTGCCTTTGCTACTCGTCACGTTTCTAAACATATATTATGATGTCGTATTATTCTCTCCTGATACAATCTATACTCTTTATCCGAGAGTCATCTATAAATATTGTATATTGACTTTTTATGTATATTGTACTATTTGAAGATCGTTGTCATTGTACATGTAATTTTTTTAAATGGTTTCTATTATTCCATGTATAACAAAAAAGCTGCTGAAAGTTTGAAGTTAAAAAATAAAACCAATTTATAAATTTATGCAGTTGTTCAGTCTTGATGCATACATTTAGAATAAAGTCGTCAGGAAAGAAATACCCGTTTTTATTGCACGATTAGTAAAATAAATCTTTTGAGTGAACACATAATGATATATCAGAAAATTATTTGCAGACTTGATTTGTATTAATTTCCCTTGTTTAGTTGCCTTCCTCAACCCTACATTGCTATGCATCAACTAAAGCCAACAATTTTATTGATTCTTACTTGATTGGGATTCTGTTACAAAGCATCGACATTTTTAAAATCTAGCTGTTCGTATTAGAGCAGTGTCCCGTTAATTAATCTTTATTTCTCTTCTGTCAGTTGCAGAGGGTTGATGTGTTACACTTTCAACGTTAAGTGTATTCCTCTGTGATACATATGACTGAACATTAATGTTTAATCATGCAACAATTTTGCTTTTTTTTAACAATAATTTTCAGGTATGATGTGATTTGAAATTTTACTTCGATTACATGACATATTGTTTAGTTTTGCATTTAATTTTTGAAGTTGCATCAACCCAATACCAAAGATATAGCATATGTCCTATTTCATAATCTCACCGTGCTGCATGAGAAAATATACCCATTTCATCTACTGTGTACAAAGGTAACAAAAAGTAAAATCGACTGAGACAAGGAATTTTTCAATACTCTCAAATATAAATTTACTAAATCAGATCGCCTCTGAAGTGGTATGTCTCGAATGTTGACATTTTTAACAGTAAAGTAGATATAGAAAAGTTGAACCATATGTCTTAATTAAATGTAAATGGTAGAGAAGATGCTAGTATATGAGTCAAATTATACGCAGTTAGTAAACGTGACCATGAAATGAATCATATCTTATCTTCCTAACAATCACGTTTTAAAGTTCTATGAAATACTGGTGACTGAAATGATTTATAAGTATGGCTTTGCCAGGATCTCAGTATCACATTTGAGAGACCATAAATGTGGCATGTAGTTCAGAAGCCCAGAATTAACACGCAGAAGATGTCCAGTTAATGTAATTTACTGGTTTTTATCAGATATAGATAAGAAAAGAATAATCCTTATTAGATATAGGGTTTACTAGTGGCTTTTGTATACTATTTATCTCTTATCTAAAGTATCATATCAGTGATAAGGTGTTTTAACGAATACTATTTATTTTAACATCACGTTCTTCACTGACATTAAGTAGATTCGCGTGCCGCATTTTAATTTCACACACGGAATTGAAGAAGCGATTACTAGATTTGTGTCGCCTAAGACATATTGATCCTGAAAACAATAAAATTCTTTAAATACGTTAAATTTTTAAGGATAAAAAAGTAACGCAAATTGCGTGTAAACACTTAATTATGAAATGTTTAAAATTTAATTGTGAGAAATCTTGTGACGAAAATATCTGATTTACTTGGACTCTTTTGCTTATTGAATTTTTAAGATTCAAGAAACGATAAATCCCAAGTAAACATAAGTTTTACAACAACCGGACTATAACCTGTATGTAATACCTGGTATTAGGTGAGACTTTTATTGTATCAATAAAAAAAATCAATAATGAACCCTTGTAAACTAGAGACCCGGTTAACTTCGATATGATACGGCTGACGCCAAAGTCACGATGATTTATTGGAGGGCATTTTATGGACTCTGACATCCTCTATTGACGTTTGTTTTATAATTTTTTTTTTTTTTTAAAATTTCTTCATGGGAAACAGTTACCTTTACAGATTGTAGCAATATACTGTACAATTTGTGCTACTGCAAAATATCAAATGCTATTGTACAAGTTGTGCTGCTGCAAAATATCAAATGCTCTTGTACAATTTGTGCTACTGCAAAATACTAAATGCTATTGTACAATTTGTGCTACTGCAAAATATCAAATGCTATTGTGCAATTTGTGCTACTGCAAAATATCAAATGCTATTCAGAAACAATGAAGTTATTGTAAAAAACCAAGTGTACGTGCTATTTGTATTTACAACTTGATGTATAGCTTTGTATGAAACCAAGTGTACGTGCTATTTGTATTTACAACTTGATGTATAGCTTTGTATGAAACCAAGCGTACGTGCTATTTGTATTAACATCTCGGTATATAGCTTTGTTTGATTTTAGGGATTACTTGTTTATTTATGGGGAATAGGTGATGGGAAGATATTTCTCCAACCCAGTAATTAGCCAAGCGTTTGTTATAGGCATCGTCCATATTGAACCGTATTCTCAGGACTTAATGATAATACGAATTATTAGTGCGGTGAAAAGAATATTTCTACAAAATTGTGCACATGAGTTTTGTAAACTAGTATTTACTTACGCCGCAAATGGTATGGGTAATTAAAATTGAACAAGCCGCCGGCAATCATTTGTGGGTCAGGCATGTGAAGGAAACTTTTTCAAGTGGAAAATCTTATTGCTTTTTAAAAAAAAATAAAACTTACGTCTTTGAGGCATACATTTTAACCCGAAGGCATGTACAAATATGTACAAATTTCCTGTCTATCTTGATTAAGAACTCAATCATGTATTTTCCTTACTGTATTTTTTTGTGCAGATCATCTATCGAGATACATTTTCTATTATGAACTGAGATGACTTTAACTTTCTGTTGGAAATTGGTTATACGTAGATGCCACCTTTCAGTAAAAAGGTAAAATTTTCTAGAGCTTGACTTTTATGGAAAACCGTCAGCATTGAAAATCGAATAGTTTATCAAAATGGCCATCCGTTGTCAGTCTATTGTGAAAACTTGCAGACAGTGGATTTTGTTTGTACTACTTGTTGTCGTTATATATTCGTCTGTTGTGTATATGAGGAGACAGTATCATGAACTGTATGGTCAGCACCCAGTGGATGAAATCAAGGAAAACGGTGATGGTAAGAAATATATATTAATGAATACAATGACAAAAGGTTATGAATGGGGACATTTTAAAGTCGCTGGAGACAGTGACAGTGTTGAAAAAGATCCAAATAGTACAACAGCTAAAACCAAAACATGGAAGCTAACAGAAGCTTATAAAGACCCTCAGGATGATTGGAATGTAACTGCTTTCAGAGAAGAAAAGGACATCTTAAAAATGGTTGATGATATTTTAGCGAAGTATGATAGATTAGAAAATTATAACTCAAAGATTCTTTTCGACCCGGAAGTGGGGAATCTGACATGCGTTCCAGGAATGCCGGAAGACATACTCTGTATGGTGGGTACATTTGTATCATAATGATTAGTCATCGTTCTATTGCTCCAATCTATTTCTCTAAAACTACTGTTTATTTCACAATTCATTCAACCATCTGCCCACTCACCAGTCCATCTTTCTATTTCTCTATCATCGTCTTCATCTTTTTCTTGATAACGAAACATTTGCCTTTCAACAGTTAAACTTGACCTGTATATCAAGTGAGGTACAAGAATTTAAATTTATGTGTCATATAGCACGTTGTACACCATGAAGACCTGTCAATACAAACCCAAACCCAAAATCGACCTTTATTTAGGGGTCTAATGTGTCATTAAGAAACGCTTCGTGCGAGAGTAGTCTATTCCTAAAATGTCCATTATTTGGGTAATAAATTGCAAAGCGACATTTTACATACTTCATTATTTTTGACAACGTTGCTCGAATATTTTTTTATTTTTTCTTTAACTCACCGAAGATCTTTTTGTTAAAATCTCTAGGAATCTTAACATAGATGGGTATTACTCTGGAGTTTCCTGGTGCAAAAGTAGAAGATTGAAATACAGTGTTCCTTTTCCATGGATCTGTTAATGAATGAATGAATGAATGAATACATGAATGACTGAGTGATCGAGAATATTCTTACCTATCCACTTGCCCGCCAAATAAACTTAGCTACGTTGCAAAAGTACCCAGTCGTTTGACATTGTCGTCCGTCATGCATCTCGTAAAGTCTCTATAAACCGACCATATTTGCCATTAAAATTAACTTTCGTTGATATTAGATGTCATTAAATTTGCACATTTCATTGAAAAGGCCAAACCCTTTCCATTATTAAACAATGAGTATCAAATTCACACAATTACCAAAATAAACTTTATTAAAGAATCCTCTCAAATGGATACACACACAACACCAGTGCCAGTCTGAAAAATGCAAACTGATACGGAAAAGAATGTATATCAGAAAGCTTTCTTAAAAAAGTTAATGTAAGAAATGCATGAATGATATTCTTATACGCTTTCTTTTTGTTTCAGTTTTACTTTTTGTAAGGTTGAGAGAATGATGTACAGTGCGAAAAGCATGACGGTACTGTTAGAATACTATCGAAGCATCCTCTGCCTTTTCCACGAGCAACACTCGTACTTAGAGATAGCTATTGTTAATTAAATTCATGAAACGAACCTATTACCAGAGGAGATCATGTGGTAAAATAATAAGTCATTGTGTAAAGGGAGATTAAAGCATTGATTCATTGACAAAAAAAAAAGTATCAACATCTGCTTTCCGTTAGCAATATCTTTCTTAACCTGAATGTTCTTTAATGACCTGTTATTTAGTCCCTATACATTCAGGAAACAGATCATAGAATGTATAAGAATATTGAGCTGTTTGTTTGTTTTTCTTTTGTTTTCCCCCGAAAACTGGGAAATAAATCTGCCGTAGAGATGTGAGATTTGTTTCTGGCTTGACAGAAAAATCAGAGGCTGCTCCGAATGTGTTAGATTAGGTGGTAAGTAAGGTCTATTTTAAAATCTAAATGGTCATTTTTACTACAACATAACCAGAAAACCCCACAATTTCTTCCCGAGTTGAAAAATCCCTGCTGGTACAAGGGATCAACCCTGAGATGTTTGCCATACTTCCAGCTGATCGGTGTCAACAAATGCGCTACCACGGATCTTTATAGGCGACTTCAGTTGCACCCGCAAGTAGTCTGGCGTGAGCGAAAGGAACTCATGTGGTGGTCACGTGAGCGATATGGAATATATAGTAGGTATAGTACTGACTTTTTGGGCCCGATATATATATGTGTGTGTGTGTGTGTGTGTGTGTGTGTGTGTATATATATATATATATATGTGTATATATATATATAGATGTGTGTATATATATATATATGTGTGTCTATATATATATATGTGTGTGTGTATATATATATGTGTGTGTATATATATGTGTATATATATATATACATATATATATATATATATATATATATATATATATATATATATATATATATATATATGCAAAACGAACCATAGCTGTTTGTAAGTTTAATTTCCTTCCTTTAGACACATACCAGAGGTGGGGGTGAGGGTGAGGGCCCTCGGGTTCAAGGACAGTGCAGCCACTATTGCGCGTGGGATGAGAATCCATATTAAAACAAATTTTCAAATGTAATTTTAAATAAAAATACATAGGGGAAAAATGATTAATGTGTAAGTTAAATTTCATTATGTAGCCGAAAATTTAGCGCAGATTTGACTGATTTGGCCAGTTAGTATTAGACGTAAGAACGGCTCGGAAAACGGACTCTAAAGATGCAGCAATATAGATGATACTTTTCTTAAATGCCAATATTCATACATGTATCTTTACTAACTATTTATTTACAATCTACAGAAAATAATTTCTTAAGCTACAATAGCACCGTGTTTGACTGCGTTACTGCCTTATGTAGGCTCGTTTGTTATACGTGCATAATACACCAAGAAACTATCCAGCAACATTTCAGATAGGGACTTGTTGTATGTGAAAAATAATGGGAGAATGTATAAACACTTTAAAACTTATTTGTATGACTGGTTAAAAATATTTAAGCTCATTGCGTGTATAGATTTAAAAACTTTGAGTGTGGAGTTTAATTGATTCAATTAATGCCTTAGAAACAAAAAGGTCAAGAAGCTGGAGATTTCTGTTTTAGTATAAAAACCTTCACCATTTTGTAATTTCTGTTTCTATTCTCACGTTAATTATTGGCATTTGCACATATTTTCTGTTTCTATTCTCACGTTAATTATTGGCATTTACACATATTTTCTGTTTCTATTCTCACGTTTATTATTGGCATTTACACATATTTTCTGTTTCTATTCTCACGTTTATTATTGGCATTTACACATTTTCTGATATTAAGAAATGTTTTCCCATGTTAGAAATATCCATATAAATTTTGTAATTTTTGTATCTAAATAAAAATATCTTGTAAAAAATAAAAAATAAGAGCTCATTATAAAACTTTTCAATATTACCAAATCAACATCTTTTCTAACATTTGTTCCTTTTCAAAATTTCTAATATTAGAGTATATGAATATATCAGAGTGTGGCATATTTTTCAATATTAAAACACATTTCCTAAGCAAGGCGATGAATTCGCCACATACAAGATTCCGACCTATCTCTTCTGGAGATTATGCAAAAATTTGCCGACACCTTAATGAATACTGTTTTACCAGTTGCTGTTAATTTAATATACATATGGGATCCACGGCAGTAACTGTGGTATATTATTATTATTATTATTACATATCGACACAATTCCTACAATAGCAGGGCTAGAAGGAGGGTAGGTTCAAAGTCGCAAAGAGTTTTTTTTTCGTTTTCTGCAGCGACTCTTGAAGATTACATTCTTTTCCTCGTCTATTTTAAGAATTCAACGTACAGAATGACAGCGATATCAAAACTTTAGACGACTACTTGGATTTCTTTGATCCTGCCGCACGGAAAATATCCACAGATATGTTCGCCAACCACGATACAATTGCAGGTATATCAAATGAAGATTTGGAGTAAATTACCAAAATGCGGAAATTATATATTCTTAATAATTATTTTTTATTAACATTTTTCATTTTATTTATTTATTGGATTTGTCTGATACACATCTTCAGTCCAGAGTAGCATCATGTTAACTGATATAATATATGTATTGGACACAAAAGCCAGAGTAGCATCATGTTAAATGATATAATATATTTATTGGACACAAAAACCAGAGTAGCATAATGTTAAATGAATTAATATATTTATTGGACACAAAAACCAGAGTAGCATAATGTTAAATGATATAAAATATTTATTGGAGACGAAAATCAGAGTATATATATATATATATATATACCGTTATATATAACTTCTAAATTTATTATTATTATTATTATTATTATTATATAACTTTTTCTGCAGGAGACGCGACAGCTTTTACTTTCTGGGATTTCATTGGTTGGCCAAAGATTCCACAGAATAAAGGTTTCCATGAACCGAAATATGCCACACCTCATCTAATCAGACATATTAATCCAAATGTCAAGCTCATTGTCATATTTCGTGATCCTCTTGAGAGGTAATCTATCAATCTATCTGGTATCCATTTATCTATTTGTCTGTCTGTCTCTTTGTCTTTAATTTGCTATCATAGAATATGTCGAATATAAATTATCACTATATCCCAAAAATGTGGCATAAAGCCGTTAATTAATAAGGTCGTGTACGTCTAAGTATTATGCATGATTATATATTTTTTATGCTTTACTGATCATAGACCAGAAGAGCTTATGGGATGGCTTGTCGTGCGTCGTCCGTCCGTCCGTTAGCCCATGTTTGTTGTCACTATTTCTCCTAAAGTACTTAGAGGATAGCTATAAAACTTTATACAACCATTCATCCCAAGGTCTAGTTGGTATTATATTATGGTCGAACGTTCGGACATACAATATGACCGCCACATCGACCTCTTGAAAATATTTGTTATCGCTTCCCCTCCTGAAGGGATGGTCATATCAATAGGTGATTTTTACTGAAAGACTGGTTATGATGTATTGCTGTCTTAAACAAAAATGGTGTCGATCTGACATCCATTATGGCCGCCACGACAGCCATATTGAAAATCTGGTTATCTCAACTCCTCATAAATATAAATTTATATCAACAAGAGGTTTACACAACAGAAAGAACAACTTTTTATTAAGATTGCAGCTTTTTAGAGTCAAGTGTTGACCATTTTCCGCATAAGTAGCGTACCAAAGGTGCGCTGTTTTCAAAAGAAGAAACATTTGGAACTTCAAGTTTTGGAGTAGCAATGTATCTTAACCATGTAGTCTTAGGTCAATCCTGTATAATCCGTGGCGTCTTGAACGTTTAAATGACTTGATAGAACGTTTAAAATATATCGTTCAAACATCGCAGCCACACGATTACATTGCCTATCACTAATGGGCTTCATGATAATATTCATAATTGTCTCACTCGGCTTACCCATAGCTGAAGCACCAGTGCTTCCCACACTATGGATAATCTAATAGTCATTTCATCTATGATATATGCAGTCTCTCCTCTGTGTAGAGACTCAGCCTAGTTTGAACTTCTAAATCTTATCTAACTCCACAAGCAGAATTATTTTGCTGTGAGTGCAAAAGAGAACGGTACTGAGGCAAGTTTGAACTGAAAGAAAATTCGAAGATCTACTTCTTGTGTCTTTGCAACGGCAAATATTCTACTTAACAACCATCTATCAGCATTCAATGCAGTAAGTTTCATGATTTTGTTGTCCCTTTTTAGCTGCAGCTACAAGGGAGCCAGGGGTCGTTTGTGTTTTATGTTGTGGATCAACAAAGGAATTCTGGTATCATTTAGCCAGCATTCCACAGTGACCATTCAAGCCTCACCAGTAGCAGTGATAGTTTGCATTTAATGTGCTTTTTCCTCTGTTAATTGTACATCAGTCACAATGTTCACAATACCAAGTTCTTCACCACTGAAAGAATGTGCCATTTAGTCCTTAATAGTTTCGATGATCTTTTGGAAATAATCTTCATCTCGTTGTTGCCCTTTTGCACTAGCATCTTCACCAACCTGATACATGTGCACGCTGACTGTACTGTATACAGTGGATGCAGCACTTACGGATGGCCACGAACATCTTCATCAAACCACACGTGGTGTTAATTTCTTCCTTTGTACATTGTTCCAATGCCATCTCGGTCGGCATTTGAGAAAAACCTTTCTAGGACGTCTTTATAAGATGGGTTCATTGTAAACCGCACGCGCTGTTTCTTCCATCTTGCTCATGTCAGCATGGTAGACTGTAGCCCATCAGGCACAATTCATTTGGTACAAAGCAACGAAATATACGATCATTTGACTGTCAGCTTAAGGTTGCATTTCCCAGAGTCCATCTTTCTCTATGGATGGTTGTCACATTATGAATCTGTTAGGAAAGAACACCTCAAGGAAACCAATATCGGATATTGTCCTTTGTTCCGTGACGTAATAAACCTCTGTTAAGAAAACGCTTACACACATCAACAATAAATTCTTTCTTCTGAATACTCAGTAAAATGACACCGTCTTTCCTATTTTCTGGAGATGCCAACAATGACTCCCTCGCTGCATGAGTTAAAATATGAGAAAGTGTGGCATCTGCTTTGTGGTAGATTGTGGCAAATAACACACTTGGTATCACAATCTACTGAAACATTAGCAGTTTTTCTTGAGTTCACTGGATATGTTTCTCCCTCATCTGCTTTGGTTTTCAAACTGCATCTACCCTGCTTTTTCTGAAGAAAAAAAAAACGTTCAGAATTTCTCTTGCTTGTATAAGAATTGAAAATTTTAGGTGAAAAACTGACAAATCAATTATAGACCTGATCGGAAGAACACAAACAAGAAATGTACATAGGTATTAGAAATGGAACTTACAAAGTGATAATTGGTAAACATTTAACTGAAACAGAGCTGGAAAAAATGAACGATAAGTACATCAAGAAGACACATTAAAAGTTCTAATTTATATTGGTACATCACTGCGAGCAGATGTCAATAAAGCAACAAAGTAAGTAAAAAGAAACAGTAAACAGGGAAAATGCTTTAGTAATAAATCTGTACATGTTTGTTTGCTGATTATCCATTTGTACAACTGACAAGCACGGTTACGCCAATTTTTATTTTAGGAGGCGAAGATGTATCTTATGTTCGACCATCGAAAACACTTTCTCAGATAGGTCAAAAGACTTACATGGAAGAACATCAGATAGGTCAAAAGACTTACATGGAAGAACATCAGATAGGTCAAAAGACTTACACGGAAGAACATCAGATAGGTCAAAAGACTTACACGGAAGAACATCAGATAGGTCAAAAGACTTACACGGAAGAACATCAGATAGGTCAAAAGACTTACATGGAAGAACATCAGATAGGTCAAAAGACTTACATGGAAGAACATCAGATAGGTCAAAAGACTTACATGGAAGAACATCAGATAGGTCAAAAGACTTACATGGAATAACATCAGATAAGTCAAAAGACTTACATGGAAGAACATCAGATAAGTCAAAAGACTTACATGGAATAACATCAGATATGTCAAAAGACTTACATGGAATAACATCAGATAGGTCAAAAGACTTACATGGAATAACATCAGATAGGTCAAAAGACTTACATGGAAGAACATCAGATAGGTCAAAAGACTTACATGGAAGAACATCAGATAGGTCAAAAGACTTAAATGGAAGAACATCAGATAGGTCAAAAGACTTACATGGAAGAACATAAGATAGGTCAAAAGACTTACATGGAAGAACATCATTAATGTGATATCGGGTGTTTTTTCTTAGTGCAATTAAAAGATTATTTTTTTTATTGTGAATGATCCTTAAATTTTGAGCATTTTCCTATATTCGCCTTCTATATTCATTATAATGCTCTATGCATTCACATTTCCATGTTGTTGTCGTTTTCTCAGCATTACTCTACGTTTTCGTTATACCTTATCGGTGTCTGTGCTTTTGCATATGCCTTTTGACAGGGTTAAAAATAGCTACCATTTTGTTTTATAAAACTGTCGTGTTTTTCTCTTGCTTACATTTTGGACATAGTTTTGTAATTATCTCTTTTACTAACTCAATTTCAAAATTATAATTATTTTTCTCTACTAGTAAGTAACACTGTACGTCAGCCTATAAATGACTTCTAAAACTTTTGAAATCATTTTGAGCTAACTATCCGAATTTTCCTTGAAAAATAAATGAAAGATAGGGAAGACAAAAAAATAAAGTTTGACAAGTCGTCCGACAAAAGTCGAAAGATCCACATAAAGTTGAACTTGGTAGACAACTTAGAAAACTTTCAAAACAATTCAAAACATTAAAAACTAAATTTGTAAAGACAGGACAAGACAATTCAGCATTAAAAAGGCAGAAAATATTCAAATTCACGAAATCCAAGCAATCTATTATTTCATAGGTGGTGGTATAACTGTTGTAGGTATATTGTTCACATGGTCAAAACGTAAAGGTGTTTCTCAGAAGAGCCTTGAAAATATAGTTGTTTTGCAAAATATGTTGAGGGTAACACTGTACAATCAACCAAATTACATCAACAAGATAAAACCATGCCTTTATCTTACAATCTAATACCAGAAATACTTTAACGTTGTTAGCTAATACATAGCACGGATTGTACACATAAAATAATGTCAACTGGATAAAACAAAATATTATTAATACAATTTATTATGCGAAATTAAAATCAGCTCCTGCAGTTGCATGCAACATGCTTTTTGAAAATACTATTGAGCTTTAAAATTGGTCCATGATCAAACAAATTATCGAAGAAGTTGTAGATCTTACTGTCCCAGTTTCATTTGGTAGGTTCACAATTGACATATATTCAATTCATAAATGCAAAGTTTTAATTGGGTCGAAGGTAGCATAGCAATAGTTATAGGGTGTGTGGTTGTAACAACAACTGGATTAGATGTTGCACGAATGGCTAGTGTTGTAGTTGTTCCCTTGGGTCTTGGTGGGCTTTATACAACTTTTTTTTTAGGATGTGTTACAAACGCTTGCAAGGAACAAATACGTTGGTAACAAAGTTTTAAAGCAAGTTGAAATAGTAGCTTCTACCATCAATTAGATGAAAGGTATCGACGACATGATAACCACATTCGATCAGTGATAAAACAAATATAACAGCAATGAGGAGTTCAATTTTATATTAACCGAATACAATAGATGCATAGGAATAACATTAATCAGAAAGAAAATAAATAATACATAAAACCAAGACATTGAAGAAAATTTAGAAGAAAAAATATAATGGCAGAAGGATATGAATTAAAGGAGCAAACTATTTTGGGCATGTTATTTGAAAAAAGAAAATCTATCGTGTCATAGGTCGCTAGGCTATGCCTGTTCATATGGCTCATGTGCGGAGTCCGGTCTCTACGAAGAGCAACACGTGTGCATATGTTTGATCATCATTAGAATAAAGGGTACATAATAAACAGAACAACTTTAAATCTTGACTGCTTAAATTGTTCCGTTACAAATGGAATGTGACTGCCTGAAAAAGAAGCTTATCTCAAGATTTCAAACATCCAATTGACAACACAATTAGTAATTATATCCATTTCATTACAGAGCATGCTTTTGTTGCAGTGTTTTCGATGAACAGAGAAACAATTTATTTACTACATCAACGACAAGAATGAAATAGGACCTTTTAATAGCTGGTGGTGTTTGCAAGTTACATTAACACAATCAGAAACAAATTGAATGACTGCTATTAATGCCAATGAAGAAAGTATAGACTTTGAATGTCTAAATTCAATTGAAAAGTGCAAATCACTCTCAGTAAACATTTCGCAGTGTGTATAACGAACTATAATGCTTAATTGTTAGGATCCAATAAACTGAGAACTATACAAGCGACGACAACATCAGATAATGTTTGTGTATTTTCAAAACGTAATAAATCTATATGTATTTGACCAAATTAATAACCGCATAAAACTGTTTGAATGGTAACCAAATCAATAGCACAAAAACTGAATGGTAACAATGAAACTTTCTTCGATATTTTACTTGTTTGTTTTGTTTTGCTTTTTTTATTTTTTTTTTATTGTTTTGTTTTATTTTTGTTTTTTTTTTGTTTTTTTTTTGTTAACCGAAACTGTGTTTCATATCATGATAACGGTCATTACAACCAATTACAAAAGTGCTACATAAACAAATTGAATATCATCAAAAAGATAAAGATGAATAAGTAATAGATTATCATTGTATGCTGTTTTCGATTTAAAGTAAATAAAGGAACACGATCATAACATGATGGGATATATATATATATATATATATATATATATATATATATATATATATATATATATATATATATATATATATATATATATATATATTTAAGAGGTCCTTTAAACATTTAGGAAAAATCAGAAACAGTAACGACGAAACCTCGGCAAAGTCCAACTAGAACAAAATATGATACGACTGTAAGTGACTTCAACAATAACTGTATCACAAATTTAGGTGATCCCGTCAAAATAATTGATGCAGTTTTTTGTCATTGTGTGCAAAGACAAGTTTATGGTCAAATATGTAAGACTTTGGAGAATGATAATTTCAGAGATTTTAAGAAATAGAGAGATAAAATAGACCGTCACTTTACATCTATTGGACAGAGTGGCAATGTAAGAGATGATCAAACTTCAAAGCTACAAAAACAAATTGATGGCAATAAAACAATATTTTGGATGCTCAAGACTTGTTTAAAAAACGACTTAACATATTGTCTAATACTATACAAGTCTTTCAGACAGTAACAGAAAGAGCGGATGAAATATCTAACATTCAACAATACTTACAATCAAGTGAACATGGGATACACATTGAGATAGATGGTTTATAAAACGGTATGGGGAACATAGGATACACAGTGAGATAGATGGTTTATAAAACGGTATGGGGAACATAGGATACACGGTGAGATAGATGGTTTATAAAACGGCATGGGGAACATACAAGATCTCTTGAAGACTATAATATTTTAATCTCAGCTGAAACAATTACAAAATCATACATGACGATCAAGAGCTCACAAAGCTTGTGTATGATTTTAACACAAAATGTACTGGCCTGAAAAACAAGATAACAGCTAACACTAATATCATATCAGAATTGCAGAAGTATAATGACCTTAACATAAGTAATATAATGGCGACAAAAAAAACAAAATTGATGTGTACAAAAGCATAATAAAAGCTATGAACACAGCATAGGATTTACATGTTACATATTTGAGTGATATTATCAAAACGATCAAATAAGTTTCCTTTTAAGAGTTAACAACAAGTTACATGCTGAGATTGAAAAATCTAAAACACATATACAAGAAGCGTCATATTAAGAAGTGTTAATAGCATCGATGTATTGCAGGATAGTATAAACAAAATTTAGATCAACCTATAGAAGGCATGAGAAAAGATTTAAATGATTTCAGGCAAATGTTTACAACTAAAATGGATGAATTCATAACTCAAATATCTTTTTTCACGTAATAGTCATGCAAAGCACTTAATGTTTTAATGTTACACTGTTCATTGGGATCATGTACATACTGGCAAGTATCGGTTGATATGTTTCATTCATTAAGGAATGAGTAAACTTTTCTTTGGGCGATATAGCTGTTCCGTTGAACATTTTAAAGCTATCCATGTATTGATATGGGTTAGTGTATTGTCTCAGACATTTAGATTTCATATTTATAAACTGTTTCAGTAAAGTTGTCATCGTTAAGGTTTTATGCAAGTGGTCTGTAGATTATCTAGAACTATATAGAAACCTAATTGTCCTACTAACTGTTGTTTCTTTTCGCCCTTAGCAAATTTGTCAGCTATTAAATCCTTAGCGAATGAAATATATTTTTCATTGTTAATAGGTACGACTTTTATCTCGTCATCTGGATCATTATTTTTACCAATCTCTTCATGAATAGATGACTCTCATATGTATACAATTTATGAATGAACAATTGTATATATTTTTAACATTTGTAATTCAGACTGCATTCGTTATGTACTAGAACTCTATGTTTACATGTTAAGTGATCGATGTCGCAAACTGTGCCATCTTGTATATCATTTTCACAGATATACACATATTTTGTTGAGGCGAAATATTGCTCATCTTTATCTGCGAACATTGCATTTTTCATATACTAGGTTTGCGATTTTACCCAATATATCGCAAAATATGTCAATACACTCTGTGCCGCTGATGGAATGTGGTCAGTTTTTCTAATTGTGCAGGATATATCAGGTTGTACCTTTGGGACACATGAATAGCAGTTTTGCTTCTCAATAACCAGTGTGTGCGTTTGGCACAGTGATACTATCCAAGTCAATATAAATAACACACGGAACTAATAATTGGTGTTGATAGTTTTTAAATTGTAGAATGGAACCTTATTCGAGCATTATATCTATGATGTTATCTGCAGTCTTATATTGTCTTTTGCATCCCGATAATTTTCTGAAGTATAGAAAAAAATTCAAGCATTTTACAGACATGTTGCTGTCGTAATGTATATTTTTCTGTGACGATACTAATCTTGAAAATTTGCCACTCCAAAACAGTTCTACTTCCCATCTATGTCGTTATCGTGGTTACCATATTGAATTATGATTAACATGTCAGAATGTCTGTCTACTTCCATTTCAGTTATTCTAAGTGGTTGTATGTAGCACGCTTCACCTATTTAATACACATTTATAGATACATCAAATTCATTTCAAACCTTCCACTGTTCTCTATATTTACCAAACATCGTTCGAACCAATAACTTTATCTATTCAAATAGCCTCTCGATTGCCTCTCTTCATTTCTTTCAAGAATATTTACAATATTTTACACAGCATCAACAAAAATCAATATCATATATATTTTGTTTTTACGTAGATACAATCCTTTTTGTTCTTAGTCCATTCAGGTAAATCGTACTTTTTATGTGACCTATCTTTAGCTGATTTATACCAAACTAAGTACATGTTAAATAGTATATCCTGTCAAACAGCCATTTTGTACTTCCGCTTATTTCCTGTCTAAATCCGGTATATAAAATACCACTTGATAAGAATATAAAGGAGTCTACTCTTTTAAGACTGTGATACTAGTCTCAAGGATTTTGTCCCTTGGTCCATGTGTTCTAATGCATTAGAGACGTGAATATTGAATCGGCATCACTAAATAATGAGCAAGGCCGCATTGTAATTGTTAACTAACATTGTTTAACAACTCATTTACTAATACGATTATCAATCTCCAAATATATCTTGCTGCTTCCTGCTCCGATCACTCTCTCCAAGTATCATGTTAAAGTGCATTAGAACAAATTAGTGATTATGGCACTGAAAAATACCCTTATTTTACCATTCAGACACCGTCATTTGAATGCACTTCAGATGGAATTTTCCGATTGGATTGACGTCGCGTTAATCCCTGTATTCCATCTTCCTTGCTACTAAAAATCCAAACATTCGTTTTTAGTGCTGCTACTCCATCGTTCACATACAATATCAATTGCCTTTGCGCACAGGTATTGTTGTTACTGATATTTTTTCACGCCATAATGATTGCACCGCTATCTTTACTCACGTGATGATCACGGGTCCACGTTTTGTATACTTTTAATTATAAATAAAGTTGTTCTGGGTGTTAATGCGCGTATTTTGCAGACTTCTCGTCAGCTGTTGAGCGATAGATCAATCAATACGTATTTTTTTATGTATTATTTATTTAGTGGCTGGGAGTGTTCAATGTGTGTTTCTTGACGCATATTAAGCATCGAAATGTCTGTTTTCATGCGATTCCTAAACACGTATTTCGGCCCTTTCAGACTGTATTCTCATTATTATCATCGAGGAAGAAATACCTTGACACCAGCAGGTTTCCATAGTGCTGTAGTAAAGGACTTAACCAACCTTCACACGTGTATTCAGAAGGCCTCTCTACGGCATTGCCTGTACTCTTGGGAACTGAGAGAAAAGGTCAAGGTTGGTATAACGTAATGATGAGAAGTGGCTGATTTTTTTTTCTTTAATACTTAGGTGTTTTTTTTTTAATGACCAACTTTCAATTCCTTTGAGGACAAATCTAACATTATAAAGATATCGATATCATGTTGTACCCTTCGTCACGCGAATCTTTAGGAAATAATTACTTATTCAGAAATGAAACTGGGATATCACCCGTTACTTATATTATAATGGCAACAAAATGATGTATAGATTATTGAGTTAAAATTTAATCCTTCTGACCCCTTTTTATGGACCATTGTGCCCCATAAACAGGCAAAGTCTGGATACGATGCTTGGTGAGTTATACCCCATGTTCCATCTTTGACACTAATTACCAGGCACGACTAAAATTTAGCTCAGAATAATTTAATCGAACCTTGAGTAGCAACATTTTCAAACCGTTCCTTATTCACTCTCAGCTTGGATACCTGTAAGTGGAACCGAGTCAGTGCAAATGGTAGGTTGCTAAAACATCATCTAGGTTTCCTGAAATTTTCATTGAATTTTTAGTAAACCTGGCTGAAGGCCAAGTGAGTTTCTGGCATAGCCCTGCGTAAGTCGAATGCCAGAAGTCGGGCGTCGTCAGTCCATCGGCAAGTGATTGTTACCACTTTAGAAGCCTTATTGTCAGTTTTTGTTCAGATCTGGTGTGCAAGCTTGTACTCTCAACATCTTGGAAGAATTTCACTTTCGGCAAAATCTTCGAATATGATAAAGAGTTGCGGCATCAGATTGGCTAAAGTTCTTTTACTCTAGAAGCTGTATTTTTGATCAGATTTTGCTCAAATATGATATACAGACTTTTATTGTAGGGATCTCGAACAAGTTTAGTTATGAGTAATGTCTAGTCCTATTAATTAGGCGTTCAAGCATCTGCTGGACTGAGTTTGTTTCCACTCTAGAGGCCGTAACTCTGATCAGATTTTATTCAATCTTGGTATCTGCGATTTTGAACAGATTTAGTACGTTCTTGTACTAACATCGACTTTAACCTCATACCTCAGTATGAGGAATAAGTCAATGGTGAAGCGACAGTCAACTTGGTATGGGAGTTTATATTATGAAAACTCTGTTGGGTTCTATTATGAGCTAGATGCGCGCATATTAATGAATCATTCCGGTCTTTGATTGGTTGAGCTTGTTACATACTATGGTTGAGCTTGTTACACACTATGGTTGTATGATGATAATAAATACTTTAAATTTCGTATCTAAACTGTAATCATAAACACTTCAGACGAAATCGATTATGAGCGACATCTATACAAAATAATGGGACGTTCTAGCATCTGCTTGGATGAGCTAGCAAACTCTCGAAAAGGCTATTTCTGTACAAATTCTGATCAGACTCAGAACATTGGCTGATATTATCCAACTCTCCGATTGGCTGACATTATCCAACTGTTCGATAAGAATATTGATGAGAGACATATTTGGTCAGTCATGCCTCCATCATAGAGATCATATTTCTGTTCGCATTTTAATCATAATTGGTATCTAAACCTACATTATTAAGATCTCAAACTAATTTCATTATGATTAGCACGTGGGTATATTGGCATTTATCTTATTGTTTTCTGTCTCAGTAACTCAGTTTGTATGAGCAAGATTTAAAGATTCCTTATTAGTTTACATACTATTTGCTGTGAAAACTGCAAAGTATGCAAAATTACCTGGCAGTTGCAGTAACATAATCCAGTTGAGCGATAGCAGCCTCACTTGTCCATATTGTCCCCCTCCTTTTTGTTGTTTTATTATCTGCACGCTTTTCAAAACGATTCGGAGATATTATGATAGCATCGGACCCATCTGCTAGCCTGTCTATCTGTCCGTCCGCCTATCCATCACACAAACTCTTTCTACAGTCTTAGATGAAAAATCATGAAGACCTGATGGAATAATTCCCCTATGACCTAAAACTGGTGCGACATACATTTTCTTTTCAGCTCCAACATCCTCACCCCTCACTCCATTGGTTCAGTGAGTCGTTCAACGGGTGAAATACCAAGAAAGAGCAATCGTTTGCACAAAACAATGTTTTAAATAGAATTTTGTATCGACAATTGAGAACTATCCAAGGACACTTGATTTTTCAGACGTATCGATTAACTCCAAGATAGCGCCCATGGGAGTAGGGTCGTTGGCGGGTATAGGATGGGATGTCAGAAATTAACTTGTTTTTCAGATATTGTTAACCCGTATATAAAATGAAAATACATGTCTATAGGAATATTACAACATACCAAAGTTCTGATTCTTGTAAAAACAAGTTCAGATTTACAACAGACATTGGTTCTGTTTTGTCGTTAACTCCCCCTACCCATCAACATTGCCTCCATATCATAACATCAAGACTTTTATAGATTCCAGTCCTATAAACATTGTTTAGATTCACTGACTGGACATGAAAAGACAAATACACATATGCAGCTGACATTTGTCTCTGGACATGAAAAGGCAAATGCACATATGCAGCTGACATTTGTCTCTGGACATGAAAAGACAAACGCACATATGCAGCTGACATTTGTCTCTGGACATGAAAAGGCAAATGCACATATGCAGCTGACATTTGTCTCTGGACATGAAAAGACAAACGCACATATGCAGCTGACATTTGTCTCTGGACATGAAAAGACAAATGCACATATGCAGCTGACATTTGTCTCTGGACATGACAAGACAAATGCACATATGCAGCTGACATTTGCCTCTGGACATGAAAAGACAAATACACATATGCAGCAGACATTTGTCTCTGGACATGAAAAGACAAATGCACACATTCAGCTTACATTTGTCTCTGGACATTAAAAGACAAATGCACATATGCAGCTGACATTTGTCTCTGGACATGAAAACACAAATGCACATATGCAGCTGACATTTGTTTCCAAACATGAAAAGACAAATGCACATATGCAGTTGACATTTGTTTCCGGACATGAAAAGACAAATGCACATATGCAGCTGACATTTGTTCCTCAACATGTCTCTGGACATTAAAAGAGAAATGCACACATTATGCTTACATTTGTCTCTGGACATGAAAAGACAAATGCACATATGCAGCTGACATTTGTCTCTGGACATGAAAAGACAAATACACATATGCAGTTGACATTTGTTTCCGGACATGAAAAGACAAATGCACATATGCAGCTGACATTTGTTCCTGAACATGAAAAAACAAATGTACATATGCAGCTGACATTTGTCTCTGAACATGAAAAGACAAATGCACACATTATGCTTACATTTGTCTCTGGACCTGATAAGACAAATGTACATATGTAGCTGACATTTGTTTCTCAACATGAAATGACAAATACATTCATGAAGCTGACATTTGTCTCTGGGCATTAAAAGACAAATACATTCATGCAGTTGACATTTGTCTCTGGACATGAAAAGACAAATACATTCATGCAGCTGACATTTGACTCTGGACATGAAAAGACAAATACATTCATGCAGTTGACATTTGTCTCTAGGCCCCCTCCTTACCGTGAGAGACTAAACTAAAAGACTGATATTGAGGGGTCGAGTCAAAACCGGTAAGCGTGATGATATGTTATTTTAGAAACAAAGAATTCTACTTGCTTCTGTTCGTTGAGAGAGAGAGAGAGAGAGAGAGAGAGAGAGAGAGAGAGAGAGAGAGAGAGAGAGAGAGAGAGAGAGAGAGAGAGTGAGAGGCATATTAGGATAATAATGTTGTTTTATGTATCATGATAGTAAAAGCCTGATAATAATTTGTCCATCTCACATGGCAAACACTACACTCGCATTTTGAACAGAATAAGTGGTTGGATGTGCATTTACAGCAATTTGCATGTACATAAAAAATAGAAACTGATACATTTGCATGGCCAATGATAGCAGGGTAATCCCATTGAGTGGGGGGGGGTGGTATTCTCTGCGTGGGATGACATGCAGGTAATAATTTTTAAAGGTAAAGTAGAAAGGTTGCAGGTTTTATTTTTGTTTTAGATAGTGTTAGGAACTAATGGTAGTCTTACTCATTTAATCTGGTGGGTGGGGTATTGTGCTATATGATTCTTATTATTTTAGATTAATTATAAAATTAAATTTTACCTTGATTAGGATAATAGCTACACATAATAGCTGGAGTGCCGTTTTTATGTACAAGAGAGGGAATTCTCCTCTTCTATAATATATTGTGAAGAAAGAATGTTGTCCTCTGATTTGTTGGCGCATGACGTATCACATGTTTCGTAACATTACAAAACATTCAAGTCGACAACATTTTCTAATGCGTTGCTCGAATGTTTAAAGCAAGGTATTCTAAATGGTTTTTTCTAAGAAAGATATTAGCGAAGCAGTCTGCTAGTGAAGTACCGGTCACAATGACATATTTGAGTGAAGCAGTCTACCAGTGAAGTACCGGTCACAATGACATATTTGAGTGAAGCAGTCTACCAGTGAAGTACCGGTCACAATGACATATTTGAGTGAAGCAGTCTACCAGTGAAGTACCGGTCACAATGGCATATTTGAGTGAAGCAGTCTACCAGTGAAGTACCGGTCACGATGACATATTTGAGTGAAGCAGTCTACCAGTGAAGTACCGGTCAATAAGAAAGATATGAGTGAAGCACTCTGGCAGTGAAGTACCGGTCACTGTGATTCTCTACTGACAAATTATCGTAAAACTAAAAATAAGATTTTTTTTACCAATGCCCAACGTAAAGTTACTGTGCTTCTATCAAATTAGAAGTATTTGTTGTTATTGCCAAGGTACACTGCATCAACCTTGTTGTTTCAGTTATTGGTCAGGCATCGTTTTATTATTTAGCCATAACATGTCAGGTTGCCATTCATTTTCTAGACACTCTACTCCGCGGGGATGTATTCTCTTCACTTGAGAAGATGGTTGGCTGTTTTCCCACGAGACAGATTTCTCTTCTTGAAAACTGAGGAGTTTTCAGTTGACATGGCCGGACACCTTAGAATGGTCTTCAAACATTTAGGCTTACGTAAGTGAAACCCTGACCTATTTTTTAATTATTACATTTTTCCTTTTGTATCCCTTCTTTTTCTTCTCTGTTCTTTTTAATAACTTTCTTAAGCAAGTATCTTTTGTATTTTAAATCTAGCTACCGATATTTTAAATCTACCTACGGATATTTTAAATCTACCTACGGATGTTCAGTTTAGCTACCGGGGATTTAAATAATGATAGACTGGTGGATTCACCAACCCACCACCCACCACGTACCCATCTCATTATTTCCGATTATGATATCTTTCGAGTCTTAATAAAGTTGATTTTCTACATATATTGAGAATACCAATACATTTATATGGTTTTGAGATATGTCAAGATTTCAGGGAGACATGAAACAGTAGTGTATAGAAAGGACCATATTTATATGTATTCAATTAAATATAAATCAAATTTCTTACACTGAGACTGTGGCGGCGCGTGGGGGTGGGAGGGGGCAATTGCCGCCAAAAGCAAGGCAAGAGGGGCGCCGTCGGGAGCTTTTTTTTTTTTTTAGCTGAAATTTTCATAGTATTTTACCTTAGCGCGTAACGGGGACAATTCATCATAAAACTTATACTTAGCGTGGGGGGGGGGGGGGCGAGGTAGGTTCTCAAATGACATCAAAACTGTTCTCTGCAGCAAAGTAGGGGCGCCACGAAAGAACATTGACCCCGGGCGCCTCGAACCCGCGCCTCGCCACTGCAATTAGAATACAGAAGGAGAAAATATAACATCATAAAATACTTTCATCAGACAAAACTCACAGAAAACATATTTTAAACAGTAATCAACACGTACACTTAAAATAATTCCTGCTAATTAGAAACACTGATCCCATCGACAGTACCTAAAATATGGCGAATTTATAGAATTATCAAATTGCACGATGCAAACTGTTTATAGCGATATATTAAGATATCATCTCATGATCGATTCACACAAGAACTTACAAAGAGATACAGATAGATAGATAGATAGATAGATAGATAGATAGATAGATAGATAGATAGATAGATAGATAGATAGATAGATAGATAGATAGATAGATAGATAGATAGATACTGACAGATAGACGTATACTGGGGAAGACAGACAGACACACATATAGATCAACACCTACATTACTTTACAATATGCATATAAATGCTGCATTTTAACGATGAAGCTCCGTTATAATCAGATATACAAATTGACATAGTTCTCTAAAATATGACTGCATATGTTGTACTAGAGATACGTACCCTATTCCAATATTGAATTTAACCGCTAAATTAAAGGTTGTAATGAACAGTACACTATACTAAGTTTATTTCGAACATTGATAGACTTTTTCTTTTTCTTGTAGGCCAATTGCCAGATGAAAAAATTGCCAGAATTCTGAAACATCCTAGAGGAAATGTAGGGACAAACAAGTTAAATGCCAAACCTATGTGGAATGTTACAAGACGTATTCTATCGCACCTGTATGCCCCATTTGTACTAGAACTGGCTACGATTCTTCAAGATGATAGATTTCTGTGGAAATCTTGATTTCTGTAAAATCACAGATCAATTTCTTTTTTCTTTTTGAATAAAATGAAAGGCCATATATTTTTTTTAAATCGACCATCCCGAAAAGAAAGTAGAGGAACCGATGACGAAATTATTTACATTTTGGGTAAAGTACAATAAACCTGTTTTAAATGACACCTTCTAAAAAGGACACCTGGCCTTCAGAGACACTTTAGTGGATTTCCCAAGACAATCTCTTGTGGGCAATTTGTTCATACGGTGGTAAAGGGATCCTGTATTTCTCATGTGAGTAGCAGTTTCCAATTTTTGTAGAACTCAGTTTGTTTTCCTCTGATGCTTAATATGCAGTGAAACTTTGTACACCATGGGATGTATCTGCTATAAATAACATTATGGCATCCCAACTGTGTGGGAAACACATGGACAATGTTCTATAATCTTTTTTCAGTATAAAGGACACGTATCTAATATGGACAGACGACGATTGCTTTTGTCGATTTTCATTAAATTTAATGGAAGTATAGCATTCAGCAAATATAAACTTGCGAACATTTTCCTTGATGGATTTTACTTAGCACCTGTTCACATGCTGGTACTGGCATTGCTTTGGGTGTCAATTGAAGATGTTCATCATTGAAGTCTGAAAACCGATAAATCCTGCTTGGAAAGTACAACACGTCAGGCAGTGGCCGCGCGAGGGGGGTAGCGGCAATTGCCCCCTGGCGCAGGGCGAGGGTGTATGTGTGTGTTGGTTGGGGGGAGCTTCTTTTTTTTTTTTTTTGCAGCTGTAACCTGGTCTTAGTAGTGGGAATGGAGGTGGACAACTGACATAAAACTTTTCTCTGTGGCAAAGTAGGGGTGCCACTAAAGAACATTGCCCTCAGGCGCCTCAGACCCTCTCGCCGCCACTGACGTCAGGTATTGCTTGTGAAAACAAAACATGTGCGAGTATATGTATAATTTGTGAGCACATTGAGAATAACCCTCAATGTAATGGACAGCCTTAATGGGAAGACATCTAAAGTGTTTTTATTCTTCTACAGACATACTTTCTTGACCAATAAAATATATTGATGGATGAAACGAAAGATATATGAACTGATATGCGTGTATAAATATGTTCATGAAAATGTATAATTTTGTAAGGAAGATTCGAATTTTATTTCCGGTAGTTTATTTTGTTTTAATTGATAAATTTTGTTGAAATTTTTTTGTTATTTTTTTGTATAACTCCAACTGCCACAATCAAATAATGGACTAAGTCATCTCAGATAAATTTCTAATTGTGCAAGTTACTTTTATTTTATATCCGGACTGGCTCAATGGTTAGCGTGTCGAACTATCGAACGAAGTGGGCAGTCTGTTGCAGAATGGAAACTTCTCTCGTTGGAAATTCCAAACAACCCTTCGTTGTGCTCTTTTAAATCACACCTAAATATGAATTTAGAAAAAGTCCCGATCTGTTACAATCAAGGAGAAAGACTAGAACAACTTATGCACACAAGACTTCGACTTGCTTGTGGTTTATTAAAAGACAATCGTTTCAAAAATCCATTTGTCATCTAGCAATAACGATGTTCATGCGGTGAACCAGAAACCGCAAAGCATTTTCTCTTAGACTGTATAAAATATGTTACCCTCATTAACCAAACAATATGAATTTTGCCCCATATTACAGATATAACTTCGTTATTAATGGGTAACCCCTTGCAATCGGTTGAGGTCAACGAAGAGATCTTGAAGGCGGTAGATAAATACATAATTACAACTAAGAGACTTGCTTGATCATTACTTAAGTCTTCACTTTAATCTGTTATATCTCCGGTACGTATTTTGTTTTTATAAATATATACTACCCAAGTTGAAGTTAAAAGTCCTTTTAAAAAGTCCACCCTTCCCCCACTCCATCAATGCCAACATGTTCATATTTTTTCTTTCTTTTTATCTCATTTGTTGATTTGCAAGTATACAGTAACATGTTTCTGTTGTAAACGTTTATAAGTTACGGTCTGACATTACTACAATATTGTATGTAACATTTTGTTTTAATATCTCAGTGTTTGCAATCCTATGCCTTCATTACTCACACAAGCCACGTTATAAAAGTAAAGAGTATTGTTGATGATTAGAGAGTTCGGAATAAGCTTATTGCTCAATCCTCTGTATATCGTGTTCTATTTTATGTACTTTCCACGATGACTGCTGTAAATAAATACTGTTCTATTTTATGTACTTTCCACGATGACTGCTGTAAATAAATACTGTTCTATTTTATGTACTTTCCACGATGACTACTGTAAATAAATACTGTTCTATTTTATGTACTTTCCACGATGACTGGTGTAAATAAATACTGTTCTATTTTATGTACTTTCCACGATGACTGCTGTAAATAAATACTGTTCTATTTTATGTACTTTCCACGATGACTGCTGTAAATAAATACTGTTCTATTTTATGTACTTTCCACGATGACTGCTGTAAATAAATACTGTTCTATTTTATGTACTTTCCACGATGACTGCTGTAAATAAATACTGTTCTATTTTATGTACTTTCCACGATGACTGCTGTAAATAAATACTGTTCTATTTTATGTACTTTCCACGATGACTGCTGTAAATAAATACTGTTCTATTTTATGTACTTTCCACGATGACTACTGTAAATAAATACTGTTCTATTTTATGTACTTTCCACGATGACTGCTGTAAATATTTCTCGTGTACTATTTTAAATGTACTTTTCCACGATGACTACTGTAAATAAATACTATATGTACTTTCCACGATGACTTCTGTAAATAAATACTGTTCTATTTTATGTACTTTCCACGATGACTGCTGTAAATAAATACTGTTCTATTTTATGTACTTTCCACGATGACTGCTGTAAATAAATACTGTTCTATATTATGTACTTTCCACGATGACTGCTGTAAATAAATACTGTTCTATATTATGTACTTTCCACGATGACTGCTGTAAATAAATACTGTTTTAAAACCAAGTGGTGCAGGTTGGAAAATTCCTGCCATCAGATCAGCCTGACTCTAGATTAGCCTGACTCTTTTGCCGTGTTGTGTCCCTGAGCAAAAACCTTTTCTCGCATCGGCACTGTATTATCTATATTTCTTAATATGCCATTAAACAACAAAACCCTGCTTGTTTTATAGTAAGCGATTTACACACATTATACAATCTGTCTTGATTATTGGATGCTACTGAAAGATTTTCTAAGGTATCCTTATTATGCTTACATAAATAATAAATTACACCTCTCTAAGTATATAGCGGTGTCATTCTATACAAATTACATTCATGCATCATATATATATATATATATATATATATATATATATATATATATATAGATAGATAGATAGATAGATAGATAGATAGATATATAGATATATTAGTTGGGGTTAGGAGAGAAATAGGGCGTAGCTCCTTCCTCTCTTGTTAGGTTAGATGTTAAATAATAATAATAATAATAGGTCAACACACATTCAATATATTTCTGTATCAAAAGTCAGAAAACTTGTGTAGAGAGACGAGGATTAATATCCGCCTGTCAAACTACTAGAATTCCATGCAGTTTGAGCCCTTGCTTGCGACCATTGTTATTTCCTTCGCGATGGGGGGCGGGAATATGGTGTGATTTTGCGCATGGCCGAGTAGTTGAGGTGCTGGTACAAGGAAGCTAAGTGAAAGGGTACTGATACTCACGACTCGGGTTCTATTCTTGATAGAAACTATTTACAATTCGCACTCCTACTGATTATTAGTTCATCAAATTATCACAAAATTCCTGCTTATTTTGATTCATCGGATTGAAAGATGAATTATCCAGAGCATCTATTTCTGCTGCTACTGCTACAACTACTGCTACTCCTGTCACTACGTGTACTACTTTTGTCACTCTTACTACTAATACTACGACGACGATAACTACTTTTGTCAACACTACTTCTACTACACTAATTTTGTCAATACTACTACTACTACTACTGTCACTACTACTACTACTGTCACTACTATTACTACTTTTGTCACTACTACTACTTCTAATGTCACTACTACTACTTTTGTCACTACTACTACTACTGTCACTATTACTACTTTTGTCACTACTACTTTTAATGTCACTGCTACTACTTTTGTCACTACTACTACTACTACTACTACTACTGTCACTACTATTACTACTTTTGTCACTACTACTTCTAATGTCACTACTACTACTTCTAATGTCACTACTGTTACTAATACTACGACGATAACTATTTTTGTCACTACTACTTCTACTACCACCACCAACACTACTACTACTTCTACGCTACTTTGTCACTACTGCTACTACTACTACTACCACCACCACCACCACCACCACTACCACTGCTACTACTGATACTACTACTACTACTACCACTACTACTTTGAGAAAGATATCAAATACCACATGTAAAAGATGAAGTTTAAATAGTGGTAGGTGTATTGGAGATAGTGATATTAGCAGTAGTAGTAGTGGTGGTGGTAGTTGGGGCGTTGATACTGTTACTATTTGTCGATATTAATCTTTACCGTTGACATCGCTATGTATAGGTGCAAACACTGTTTTGAAATCGGACATATTGGTTTGACCTCTGGAGCTATTGTTAGTGTTTATGTAGCATGGAAGACAATCATAATCAAATGAGATAAGGGCATTGACGTGACTTTTGTAACATTGCCAACTTTAATTGGGTAACACCTCTAACCATGCTATGATAAATACATGCCTATACATACAATGTCGGAAATTTTAAACAAAGGAAAATAGGCGTACAGTTAAAACCTTCGTATGTTAAAGCTACATAAATGAATGTGCGCTCGGGTGTGCACCTTTCTTTTACGTGCCAATGGATAATACAATATGTTTATTTCGCTTAAGACAAACGTTGCTAGGCTGAAAATTAAAACGGAAGTGATATCGGTCGGATATTTTATCTAAAAACCTGATAATCATGCTCAGTAAGAGGAAACTTCAGACTCTCCATCTAGCTGGATACATTGTCCTGATGGTAAATATCTCTCTCTCTCTCTCTCTCTCTCTCTCTCTCTCTCTCTCTCTCTCTCTCTCTCTCTCTCTCTCTCTCTCTCTCTCTCTCTCTCGGTAGATCGATCGATCAAACAACTAATTAACATATACGCTCGCAAATTCCTGCAAAGAGATACAAGAAATCAATCCATCACAGAGATAGATTGTCAAGTATGCCTTTCGGCAAATTTGCCATCATATAATAGACAATGGTCATTACCGTTCATATGCTGTTTCAAGGCGGTTTCCTTCAAGTCAAATATTACATGATTTTTGTCTCAACTGCCTTAGTATGGTTAGACACAGAGATTACTTTTACCCACGGTAACAGCTGCGGCGTCGTCGACCGTGTCATTTTTAAAAAAATATATTTGCGGTTTCAGCATGTCAAATACGGGGGTGGGGGTGGGGAGAATATTTCGACTCACGGACGGAGTGAAGACACGGAGTTGTGCAAAAGACTTGTTGTTTTTTTTCTTTTCAGGTGTATCTGGTTTGTTGATAGGCGGATGCATATTATTTGTCTTGCTTTGTTATGTTGAAATACAGTGTAGTTTTCCTCTAATCACCAAATGACCACATATCACGAAACTCTAATTTTACACTTGTATTGTTTTTCTTGCTTTACATTTGTATGACTTATCAATATGCTTTTCCAAGCCGAAGAGTGTTACTTTACGCCATTCACCACAAAACACGACACAAACACCTAACACAAAGATTTATTCCTATCTCAAATTACTAAACAATTATACATTAGAATATCCTGAGAATTCCTTATGTTAAAAATTAGTGAGGTTCCATCCTACGAAACTAGTCCATGCTACCATAAAATCTCGTGAATACTGTACATAATGATATCTGCTCCTAGACATTTGCTAATTACTCGGTTTGAAAATATCTTCCCAACACCAACTGCACATAATCAACAAATAATCACTCAGATCTAAGAAAGCTATAAACGGAGACGTAAATATAAATAGCACATACACTAGGCTTATTACAATATGTTACATTATATGTTGGACTCTGTGCATAGTAACATAATAATCATAATCATCATCAACAGCAGCAGCATCAACGATAACAATTTGATCATCGTCATTGTCATCATCATTAATATCGCCATCGTTTGTGTTGTGTTGTTGTTTTTTAATTCCGCGGCCAAAGTCTGAGTTTCATCAGACCTTTCCCACCTGTGTGTAATAATTGGGCAGTTATTCTGGGGTAGGAGGTCAGAGCGTATCCCCTATCGAAAATATGGAATTCTCCGAAATGAGCGTTGCGACATAGAGTAATGTCAAGTATTATTGGGCCTAGTAAAGTATAGCGAGCTTGCCTTGAGCTCTGCCTGCATTAAATTCATAGGTATATGAATTATCTTCTCATACATCATAATTAAACATAATTTAAAAGTTTAAAAAGCCGGCACGTGGGCCATCCAACATATGCAAACAGATTATATCGAACATTTCATCATTGCTTAGTCACATGATCGTCAAATCATGTGGTGTATATATTCGAATGTAATGGCGATATCGTTGACGTTTTGTACTTTGAATGTCTGAGAAGCATAATCATATTTTTTATCGATTCCAATGAAGCAGGACTCAATGTAAGGTCCCTTCAGGACTCAATGTAAGGTCCCTTTAGTTTGCTAGAACAGTACTAAGGAGCTACTCGATGTCGCCAACGCGGTTTTGGCGAATTTCACATTGATCACCCACCCCATAATAATTGTTCAAATATCAAACACGGGATGGGAAAGGTCAGATGGAACTCAGACTGGCCTATTACAACTAACGTAAATATTTTTCTGAATGTGTGTGTATATATATATATATATATATATATATATATATATATATATTATATATATATATATATATATATATATATATATATATATATATATATATATAATACATTGGTATAATTGCCTTACACGTACCAAACTTTAATCTGTAATGAATTTTGCACTATATGATACTGTTTTACAGATATCTGGATTCTTGACTATTATAATGGGAATACTTCAACGATCTGATCTGGAACCTATGCAGAAAAAAGAGATTCTACTCGAAATACAAATGAATGAACATAACTATTCGAATTTATCCTCTGTCCTGCATGATGTTCTGGTGGGAAACACATTTCAAGGAGTTATAACCATGGTTTTCTCTACAGTTTTTCCATGTATATTTTGGAAACGGAATTCACAGCTATTTCTTACCTTTGTAAGCAATATTTATTACATATTCTGTGATTTGTTTATACTGTAATCCTCTATCTGTAGGCCATTTTCGTGTCATTTAAAAAGACTTTCTGTAGTCTGTTGTATGACCAGCCACTAATTTGGAAATGGAATATCGTGTTACTTGTATCCCTCCCTCCTTCCATCCGTCCGTTTTGGTTAATCTTTCGATTGGTCAATTTTCAAGCACTGTACTGGGGCATTTATGTACCATGAACCCATCTCTTGGTCATATGTCTGCTTGATGATAAACGTCATAGTTTAAGTCAATAAAACACATTGTTTTTGTACAATATTCTGGAACATTTTAAAGTGAAAAAATTTCAAGTTAATTCATTATCCCCGCATGCCACATTTTGCGTCATGAAGTGGTACCCTTGTTCCAAGCTCTGTTGCATAAGCATAATTCATGTTACGCCAAAGTGGGTGGTATAACAACAATGGAGAAAGATGTAGGTCTGCAATGATACCAAATAATGTAGACTTTTTATTCCCGTCCATTAATACATATGAAAAAACATAATATATGAGACCCGTGATATAAAGCAGACCCGCACACAGATGGAAAAAGTAGGGTAAATTTGAGATTTAGAGTAAAAAGGGACCAGGACACAAAAGTCGTAGGTCCAATAAGCCCATCCCCCACCCACCCCCGTCCAATTTTCAGCTATTTGTGCATGCACGGGCGAAATAGCCAATTGAAAACAACGTCTTTTATACATCTAAGCATCCGGTAAAATGAAAATCTCTCTGAAACAGATGTGCTTAGATGCAATCAGAAGTTTTAAAAAAAAAAAATGTGTTTCCTATACCCATTTATGGCGAAAATATAAAAGAATCTCCAGGGGATAATGAGTTTTGGATTTATGTCCCTTACAGATCACTAATTATAACAATGATTCAAATACCTTCGAATGGACAAAATTGGATATATACACACACATATATATATATATATATATATATATATATATATATATATATATATATATATATATATATATATATGTATATATATATATACAAGGCCCGATGGTCACCAAAAACTGTCGGAGCTCAAAACAATTGAACTAGTACCCAGATTTGAAAAATGTGGATCTTCTATAATGTCTCCAAGTGGGGTTAGAGTTATAGGAATTTCGGCAATATCTTTTTCTGTGTATCCGTACATACATGCCAGATTTCAATGATAATGAGAATTTCTGAATATGATTTTTCACTTTCTGGTTTTGAGTCTGAGTTACATTTTTGTACTCATGACTTTTTCGTGACTATGGGGAGATGTATTTTTGTATTCAGACTAGTTCGTGACTTTGGGGCAATGTATGTTTGTAATCGGACTATTTCGTAACTATGGGGCGTTGTATTTGTTTTACTCAGACTGTTTCGTGACTATAGGGTGATGTATTTGTGTGCTCAGACTATTTCGTGACTACGGGGCGATGCTTTTTGTACTCAGACTATTTCGTGACTATGAATCGATTTTTCTGTGCTCAGACTATTTCATGACTATAGGGCGATGCATTTTTTTATGTCGTCTGTTTCGTGACTATGGGCGATGTATAAGTCTGAACACAAATGATTTCAGATAGATCAAATGTAGGATCAAAATGAATTCCAATAGTTAAATTACTACGAAATGGTGACAATAAATAAATGTTAGTAATTATTACCTAAATTATACCGTATAAATTAAAATGATATCGACGTGAAATAGATGCACTATCTGTTTTGATAGTTGTATAAATATGAGCAAATTAACATATATATCAACAAATTAATATAAATATGAACAAATTAATATAAATATGAACAAATGCATATAAATATATGAACACATTCATATAAATATATGAATAAATTAATATAAATATGAACAAAATAATATAAATATGAACAAATTAATATAAATATGAAAACCTTACAAAAAGACGAATTTGCGACTATGTGTAGGACAAAAAATGTAACCATGCGACGCAAAGTGATTAGGAACCTTACACGCGCAAACATAATTTAAAAATTAAAGTGACAGTAAATAATTTGATAAATCAATTTTGAATATCACAATGCTTTTTCAACAATGCACACACCTAGCTTATAATTTGGAGGTTTCTTTGCATTTATGTTTCTCGAATTCCCAATAAAATTCCCAGTATTGCTACTATAAAAGTAAATTTTGCATGTTTACTTTTTCAGTGTTTATCTCTCACGCCTGTGTTATTAATTTACCAAGGAATTCTATTGGATATGTGGATTGGAATTAAAAATGAGGTAAATATCTGTTGTGATCGCTTTAAAACAATTTATTTTTATTTTAAAGATATACTTATATTCGATATACATGTACACTTACCAGTATTATGTTAGTTCGAGAATCTCGTGGCGAGGGCAGTGAGAAGAAGATAATTGAGGATATTTTTTATGGCTCCATCTTTGTTTTTTTCTTTGTTTTTGTTTTTGTTTTGTTTCAATCATAATTTGAATAAATTAAACTTTTCTCAGGAGCAAATGGTATCATGTCAACAACAGTCAACTTAAAACTGTATTTTTCTTTGTTTTCTTTAAGTTTATTTGTTGCAAAGAATATGTAAAATGAGTCAAAAGCATGGAATATTTTCATCAACTTTATGCATTCAATTAAAAGTACGAGTTAGTATATACTGTTTACCTTTAAATGGTTTCATTCTAATAAAGAAAAAAACATGCATTTATCTATTAAACATAATTATATATGTATTTATTGATTAAACATAATTATATATGTATATATTTATTTAACATAAATATATATGTATTTATTGATGAAACATAATTACATATGCATTTATTGATTAAAAATAATAGTACATTAATCACTGATTAAATATAATTATATATGTATTATTGATTAAACATAATCATACATGTATTTACTGATTAAACATAATTATACATGTATTTACTGATTAAATATAATTATATATGTATTTATTAAATAAATATAATTATATATGTATTATTAATTAAGTATAATTATATGTGTATTGGATATTAAAGAACAAGCAATAATGTAAAACTATTTATATTTTTGACACAAGCTGGATTGCTGCACAAAGGAAGTACATAGTCAGAATTTCAGTGAACACATCATAGATATTCATAACAACACAAGTACTACTGATCATCAATGCATACATGAACAAAGTGCCAGAGTAAGTGATAATTTTTTCTCATAGTTTGGCATCGTGACCCAAAGTAAGTGATAATTGTTTCTCATAGTTTGGCATCATGACCCAGAGTAAGCGATAATTGTTTCTCATAGTTTGGCATCGTGACCCAGAGTAAGCGATAATTGTTTCTCATAGTTTGGCATCGTGACCGAAATATAAGTGGTTATTGTTTCTCATAGTTTGGTATCGTGACCCAAAGTAAGTGATAATTGTTTCTTATAGTTTGGCATCGTGACCCAGAGCAAGTGATAATTGTTTTTCATAGTTTGGCATCATGACCCAGATTAAGTGATAATTGTTTCTCATAGTTTGGCATCGTGACCTTTATGCCACAAGATAATACCTTGTTCAGCTGAGGTTCTCGGTGAAATAAGGAACGAATAACACAATAAAAAACAACAACGACATGGTAATCAGGTTATTTTCTATCAGCTGTAAACTAACTGGCATACATTTTGGTGGAAGATAATCACTGCTGGACATGGCAGTAAGGCCCTAGACGATTTAATTTTTCTAAAAATGAGGATATTGCAATTTAAATGGTATTGTTAAAATTATGAAAATTAGCAGTTTTATTTTATTGATATCTAGGTATAGGTGTAATGGCACGTCAGTGCAATGTGGATTTATAAAAAGCATTACGACATGTACTCATGAAAATGAACTGGATCAGTAGTTCCAACCGGTATAGTTCCTCAGTCTTTTACGACTTACAATAAATGTTTGCCATTGTAAAAATGTTTTTAAAAATAATTAATGAAACGTTGAGACTCTGTCTAAGATTGACTATGAAACAGCCATGAAAATCAAACTATTATTAAAAATATTTGTAAAACAAATGTCCAGAGGAAATTAAATCAAGCGGAATGAAAGAGATATGACGTGTGTATATATGTCCAAAATGCTCATAACATTTAACTGCATTTTTGAGAACTGTTATTTTTGTTGTTTAAAAATTTAAAAAAATAACAAATTGTGTTGCCTTCAGTTATACACGGTAGTCCTATTTTTCAGTAGAGCTGCTTCTACGGATATGTGATGTGGATCAACAAATGGTATATTTCCTGCTTTTCCCTCGCAACTGTTCAAATTTCAATAGAAGTGAGTATAAACTCGATAATGCCTATTCAATCGTTTTTGTTTTCTTTTTTCTTTTTTTGTTATTTTTGTTTTTTTTGGTCGAATACTATTTTTAAATTTTAGAGCATCTGAGCATAAAATATCTCATAAGGCGTCCACAAACTAAGACTGTGACTTTGAAATGATTTACATAAGAAGCAAAACAAAGATTTGCATAGCATAAATGCCATAAAAGCAAAGAAGTGTAGAACAATCATTTTACGCATACTGAGTGATACATTTTTGAAATTTCATCCCGCTCGCGAGTGTAAAGATGAATATTACAATCGCTACGTGTGCTATCAGCAAAATAACTAGAGAAGTATTCGATTTGATTGGTTTGATTTGGTTGGGTGTTTTACGTCAGAGACGCACGTAAAGGTTACTTAGTGTAGAGGCAGTTTGAGTAAGTGACTCGCCTAGGGATACACTGATCAATCATAACACAGGCATACACATGTATACGGACTGATAACATAAAAACAAAATGACGGAAGAATGAACTTCGGAGAGAGTTCATGTTACATTTCTCTTTGCATATAATGAAAATCACGCTGCTGCTGTTCGTAATAGTACACAATAAGTAAACGACCATGTAAAGAGTGATAGTCATATATTTGGCAACATTGTTGTATCTGTGTTGTATCAAAATCTATGTACGATGCTTTGTAATGAAAAGACAGACATAAAACAAGAAATGCACGTTTTCTATCTAAGAAAACTTCCAGGAGTATGTTCAGTCATGTTCTCTTTCAGGGCAAGTATTTAAATTGGCAGCAACAAATTAATTCGCTTGCTCCAAAATCCAAATCGTTGCTGAAACGGCATTCATTACCTGTATAGCTATCAATCGGGGATCAGTTTTATGACCAAACCATAAGGAATTTATTATTATGGAAAGAAGGGTCAAAGGTTAAATCTTGTAGACAGTCTGTGTAACTATTATCAGCAACACCCTTATTGCCTTTATATAATGAAACTGAGAAATCTATCACTAAACTCCTTCCTTCATGGTTCCAGCTTTTATCGTCGCCAGTGCATATAAACATCGTGACAGGTGTGTTATTAGCCAACCCAGGTTGGTGCGGTGGTAGGATTCGAGCCCGCACCCTTTCTGTCGCGAGATCAATACGCTATACGCTGAGCCACTACGGCTCTTGAGCTGCAATGGATGAATAAAAAAAAGTTGGTGCGATTATTGAGGTCAGAAAAGCACTTATTACATTCAGGACACTGTTATAGGATAATAGCTGGAGTAATATAATGTAACGAATAATAGTGATATTTATAGCACAGATATGATAGTTAGTACAAGTGACTTGCCTATCCCTATTTTTTTTTATTTTTTTTATTTTTTTAAAGTCAATGACCTACCACTGTGTTGTATACACTTCTGCATGTAAAGGTAATGAGGAGGGAGGGGGCGTAGTTTTTATATTCTTAGACTTCCTTATTCTTGTATCATAGGGAACTTTAAATAATACTCATGTGCATATTTCATATCTATATACATGTACACTTGTACATTACAAATGTTGTGAGAGTCGCATATATCATAAAGAAGAGTGATATTTACATGTCTAAGAGCATTCTAGACGGGTGGTGTCAAACAAAACTACTATTAGCCTCTTTGATCTGGTTCTAATAAAAGCTTGGGGGAAAAAAAACAGAATAATGTCATTTTTCTGTTGATGAATGATTGGCCTATCTGGAACTTTATTATCTCTTTAATTATTTATGTAATATTGAGAAAATCTGAAGAGCGCATTCCACTGATGGCTTTTTAATGATGGGAATAATGCGCATACGTGATTGCAGCTTTTATCCGTCTTTAACTTTGTATAATGCACAGCCAACTGCAAACACCATAAACCATGGTCTCTTGTCTCATGATGCTCCGGTAGAACCATGATCTGTTGTCTTATGATGTGCCGGTAGAACCATGATCTGTGGTCTCTTGATGTGCCGGTAGAACCATGATCTGTGGTCTCATGATGTGCCGGTAGATCAGGGTTTGTATTGTTAGTCATAATTACATCGAGCACCATGGACCCCGATATGTAAGCGCATTATGCGATAACAGATTGGGTTAATGCTGTGCACATGCTTGGATAAATACCGTGTATATATATATATATATATATATATATATATATATATATATATATATATATATATATATATATATATATATATATATATATATATAATGAAATAATGACTGATTTGGATTTTTAAAAACGGTCTTCTGCATTTTATTACATAATTAATTTCACCATATTTGTTTGTAGTGCCCTACATTCATGTAGCTCATAGGCAAATCTATTTGGACTATGTGTGGACTATGTGCAAATCTATTTGGACTGTGTGCGGGCGATATAGTAATTGTATGTATCTCGTATTGTCGTGTTGACACCGCGACAAAACTACAGAACGATAGAACGACAATACGATAAAACAACAAAGCGATAACACGACATAACGACAATACAAAAAATAACAAACAAACAAGCAAAAAAAAAAAAAAGAAACAAGCAAGCAAAAAACATCCTGCCATAAAGCGACAAACTAAACTCAACAAAACGACAGTGGGAGGAATAATAATGTTTTATTTTGTCGTTTTATAGCAGCATATTTGTTGAAATGTCGTGTCGTCGTTTTATAGCAGCATATTTGTTGTAATGTCGTGTTGTCGTTTAGTAGCAGCATATTTGTTGTAATGTCGTGTTGTCATTTTATAGCGGCATATTTGTTGTAATGTCGTGTTGTCGTTTTATAGCAGCATGTTTGTTGTAATGTCGTGTTGTCGTTTTATAGCAGCATATTTGTTGTAATGTCGTGTTGTCGTTTTATAGCATCATATTTGTTGCAATGTCGTGTTGTCGTTTTATAGCAGCATATTTGTTGCAATGTCGTGTTGTCGTTTTATAGCAGCATATTTGTTGTAATGTCGTGTTGTCGTTTTATAGCAGCATATTTGTTGCAATGTCGTGTTGTCTTTTTCCATTCTGCTTTTGTTGTGTTATCGCCTTCTCGTTTGAGTTATTTTTTGTTTTGTCGCGGATACGAAACGATAATACGAGAATTCACAAAAGAGCCACCATAGAAAGGATTTGTAAGGCACCATTTACAAAATTCATCGATTGTTAGTAACTACATCAATAGGTTTCACAAGTACTCAGATTTTTCAGTTTATATACATAATTGTTTTAAATATATTATTTTATTTTTTTAGGTTTCAATGATCTTTTTAGTCATCATACTTTTGAGACAGGATGAAACAGTTAAATGCCTTCCGTGTTCTTCTCGATCAAGACTTAAACGTCAACGTCATTCCGCCTCTTCTTGGATATTCCAAGACAACAAACAATTTCTGAACGAGCGAAGAAGTTCGTTACCAAAAAGACAGTCTGTGAGAATAATAATAGCAACAGATAGACATATTTATTCTGGATTGAATGTGTTCACAATAGATGTGTGATATACTATAGCTTAATAATAAATCATATATATATATATATATATATATATATATATATATATATATATATATATATATATATAGAGAGAGAGAGAGAGAGAGAGAGAGAGAGAGAGAGAGAGAGACAGACAGACAGACAGACAGAGACAGACATACATACAGACAGACAGACAGACAGACAGAGGCAGAGGCAGAGAGGTGGAATTTACCTATTACGACTGTAGAACACTCCTTTTCAATTAATGAATGACTTTAATCCCTGGCTAACCTGAACCCTCTTATTCCTGCAATAAAACTGGTCCCATATCAGTGTCTGTTGCATCGGTTTTCAATATAAACAATTTGTCAAACTCTAAATGTTGTAATTTTAATATTTATGAGCTAATGAGTTTCTCCTTACGACTACTGAAAGTCTTTACATGACTTGGACTCCAAGTGACTTTATTTTGAACTGGACCCCAAGTGACTTTGTTTTGACTTGGACTCCAAGTGATTTTGTTTTGACTTAGACCCCAAGTGACTTTGTTTTGACTTGGACCCCAAGTAACTTTGTTTCGTTGTACCTTTCTTGTCAAATTGGTATATAAACTAGGTAAAGAGGCAACATTAGTAACAGACTTCCTACAAACCCATATAATCCCAAGATTGATCAGACATGTTCTTATGTTTGGGTTTTGAAGCATTGAGCTTGAGTTTTGTTGGGATCGTGTTTTAGCTGCCGTGTGCCATTAATCGTGTGGCCCATACACTCCAAGCTCGAATACCTAATACTATTGGTTATGTAGTTTCTTAGTGACTGTATACGAGAGTTATGGAGTCAGTGTGCAATTTTCATTGGACGAGGCGCTTGCGTCGAGTCCAATAGGAATTTCACACTGACCCCATACACCTCGTGTATGGTTACTAACAAACTATATAACGAATTTATCCCACCAAAAATCCTTTGCATTTGACGACATAATAGCGCCTCACACCCCCAAAGAAAAAAGAAAAAAACAAACAAAAAAAGAAAAAAAACAAACAAACAAAAACAAACCAAAACAAAAAACAATGCTTCTAAGTAGAAGAATCACAGCATCTATGCTAATCGGGTCTCGTCAAAAGTTGCAATGCCTATATCTTGTTTCTTTTCGGCATTAGGAACATGATTATTTCATTTGATAGTATTGTCACAGCTGATTTTCCTCCTTTTGCCCGCAATTTATGTCGCTGCAAGATGTCCAAAGCGCTTGGTTGCCACTGAAAGCAATGAGAGGGAGACAAGTAAATTTGGCAAAATATAATACGCGCACGTATGCTGGATACGAACCAACACAGATGGTATACAGGATTTATACGGTCTCCACGTGACATAGCTTATCCAATAGTATCCAAAGAAAGGTATACTAGTTGGGATAATACAATTGGTGGGTCTCGCCATGATCTTGGCCGCCGGTAGTTAATGGAAAAGATTACCTTCTATACAAAAAGGCTGTTCACGCATATATGAGCGAAAATTAAAATGTTACCGACAAACCGATAAACACTGTTAATCCCCTTTAACAACTTGAGCTTAGGACGATATTAAGTCTCTCAGGCATTTACCAAACCAAAATACATGACCTGGAACTGTAACAGACCTTTAGGGGAGGCAAAGGCTGTTAACTCTATGACTTTGTCTGTAAGTGATATCTGACAATATCTATTATTGAGATCTAACTAAGAAAAGTATTTGTACTCTATCATTTTTCACAACATGCTCTTGATATTTGGTATCGGCTCCGCGTAAGAGTCTTTGAAAATGTTTGCTTGGTGGAAAGCTACACAAAATCAGATAGTGCTGTCCTTCCTTAGTAACCAGCACTACAGGGGAGTTTAATGGCTCCATAACCCTAGATCTAATATTCTGTATACCTCTTTATCAATCGTTTCCTGATAGCTGAAATACATCGGATGACCCTTGATCCTAGTCAGCTCTGAAGTGTTCTGTTTGATCTCGTGTAATAATAAGTTATTATGACCTGACCTATCAGAGGCGTAGCTATGATATTTTGCGCCCGGGGACGAACTATAAAATTGGCGCCCCAGCCCCCTCCCCGTTTAATCACATTTTTCTATTACATTGAATAAGGAAAACAATTTAAATTTTAATCAAACATTGTATTTAAAGAAGCAAATTTATAGAAATTATAGTACATGACCCACTCAGTCACTGTCGTAGACTGGTTGACATAGTCTACAAAAGATTTATTTTTCTTGATTTCACTGTCGCAAACTGGTCAATTACGCAATCAAAATCTGTTTTTTCCAATGTTTACTTATTATAATGTAACGTTGTAAGCCTCATTTTGGCGCCCCTGTACCTTGGCGCCCGGGGACATATGTACCCCCCTGCCCCCCCCCCCCCCCCCCAGCTACGCCTCTGTGACCTATCAGTAGAAACATCCGGCTTTAAGGCAGTAGATCTGTGATCTTTTGTCGCCGTTCTTCGGTTAACTCCAGGCATGCGTCTACATTCTCTATACTGTCATTTCCTCCCACTTGGGGCACTGAAAGGGATTTCAGTACTAAGGTCTTGTTTCGACTCATCAAAAGATTTGTCTTTAATTACTGCGATACTATTTTTAACAGTCCTCTGTCAGCGTGGTTCTTTCAGCATAGCGTTTCAACATGTTTGCATTTAATGATTTTACGCTTCCCTTAATCTCGCTGTTATAGTCCATTTCAGCTTTGATCACTTTAATTTCGTACAGACGTTTCCACCGAACCAACAAATTATTCCGATTGGTAGTGAGTAGTACCATTACACCTTCACCCATTTCAAACTTCCAAAATCTCATAAAACGATTGTAATACTTTGTATATCCCCTGCTTGATTTTGCGAGTTCGTCAAGCGCTATCCAACGTGTTTCTTTCTGACTCTTTCGCAGAATTCTAGGATGTTTTGATAGGTTGACTTCGTTTTATTGTCCTTGACAGCTCGTGCAGGATACGCATAGCCCGCAGAACTGTCCTTCCTAACAACAACTCAAAGGGAAAATATCTTAAACTTTCTTGCGGTACTTTACAGTGTGCGAATATAATCGCTTTCAAATACCTGTCCCAAACTTGCGATCTCTCCGCACACATGTGACGCAACATTGTTTCAGCGTGACAAGTCTCGAGTCTAGAACCCTGGACATTTCCAGTAGTTGAACTTAACTTGTGTTGTCCACACATAACGCCTCGAGCGTTTCCATTCAAAATATATATATATAAAAATATTTAAAAAAATAAAAAAAGTATCGATATTTATCTTGGGAACAAGAATACGCTCAGTTATCTTATTCAATAAAGCGCACGGGGATTTCCAATCGAGCTTTTGATCATCTCTCATGACACTCCATCTTACTACTGCGGTACATCTTGTGTAACGCAAAACCGTAAAATCTTGACCACTAGCGTTAGCTCCGGCTGTTGGTAATATCACTTCCGGGAAAAGACGTGCCGACCGATTGTATCATGCCCTTTATAAGCCGCGCATGTTCAGGCGCCTCGGCCGCTTCCACCGCATCACTGTTATCCGTTTCCTCATTGTCTCGCGATATTTTTATTTTTATTTTTTATTTTTTATTGGTTTTTTTCCTTCAAGACAAGTAGAATTCTTTGCTGCATATTGTCAGCAACTGAACTTTTAACACACACACACAAAGGTGTCAACCCCTCAAATGTTCTATCGACCATCCCAGTCTAACCATCGCTGTAGATAGTTTCTTGACTTCCTTACAAATTGGGTAGACGTCTCCCCCTTCTCCAGTTTGCCGTATTTAAAACCGCTTTCTAAACCCTTCTGTGGTGAACTCAAGCTGTTTTATAGGCCCCTCCTTCTATTTGCAAAAGTTTATCGCATCATTCGCGGGAAGACATGATTATCTAACACTGTAATTTTAAATAACGTCCAAAGGTTCAGCGATCAGTCATTTCTCTTCCATCTCTGTTCCGTGGCGTATCTTTGGAAATCTATGTAAGTAACTATTCATAGTGCCATTGTTTTCATTAAAAGGGGTTAGTTTAGGGCCCTTTATTTTTCGCGAGTCAGGGTTGTGTTCAATTCATTGTTTAACCTGCAAGAACCATAATGCTTGCTTTTGTTCTCTCTACAATTACCTTTTTCTGACTTTTTGTCTATCTCTTTCTGCTTCAAACTTCTCCGGTTTCTCTATTTCTTTCTTATCCACTTCTGCTTTTGCAGCTTTATTCCTACCCTTTCAGCTTATCTTTCCCGCTCTGTTCTTTCCTTCTCTGCTTGCTTTTCTAAATCCATCTTTCTTTCCTCAAATTCCCCTAAGCATTTTCCTGCATGTCGTAAGCAGTGGTGCAACTAAATTTTAACTCTCACCCGTACGGTACAGACCCCTCCCCCCACCCACCCCCGCAACACGACACGCTCTCCATATCCCCCGGCCCCACCTTTCGGGTCAGGCCGTACCGGTAATAAATGTCTTAACGGTACGGCGTACCTGATTGTACCGGCTTACTTGCACCACTGGTTGTAAAAGGCCACTAGTAAAGGCGCCATGAGCTGTATTGGTCCAGCGGTTAGAGTGCAGCATCGGATCAGTCCAGATTGGCTACCTTGGGCCAGGCACATTACTCATATTGCCTTGGCACTATATACCCTGCTTGTCTTGCTAGGCCGTAAAACACCAAACCAAACCACGGCTTCCCGTGGGTCGGTGGTTCTTCTTGGGGTCTTCCGGATTTATTCCTCCACCAAATATAGTGGCCGCCATGTGTGTGTGTGTTTGTGTGTGTGTGTGTGTGTGTGTGTGTGTGTGTGTGTGTGTGTGTGTGTGTGTGAGAGAGAGAGAGAGAGGTCTTTTTTCACTACGGCCAACCACACTTCAGAGTTTTCCGTTTTAAAATGAGACAGGTCCACTTTTAACATTGACGAGTACGATAATTTGTCAGACATATAGAATATTTATCGGTTGCATAAAATGAGCAATCCATCCATCCTCTTTAACGCATATTTATTTATTTTTGGCGACTCTAGTAAGAATATGTCTGTCTGTCTCTCTCTCTCTCTCTCTCTCTATATATATATATATATATAATTTGGCTGTAGAGCTCTTCATGTAAATGACTAAAGTAAATTTTAAGTTATACAATTATTTACAAAATGTTTATAATAATAACACTTAATAGTTGATCTATCGCTCCCTAACTATGGTTAAGTGTGTGTCACAACGTGAACCTTCATTTTAAATTCAAGGGATGCAACTCGTTTAAGAAACAAAGAGTGGAGACTATGTTGTCGCCAATTATGATCGTTAAATAAATGTAACTAAAACATGGGATTTTATTTTCTCTTTATTTACTTTTGTTTCATTCGTAGATTGATATAATATTTTAATAGGTCATTTAAATTGATATACTATTTTAATAGGTCATTTAAACTGATATAATATTTTAAAAGGTCATTTAAAGCAGTACTCTACGTTTCATCTTCCAACAATAATGCAGTAAGCAAAAGTCGTTGTTCATTAGGTAAAGACACAACTTGATATAAACCTTGCTTTATTTTATGATACTGGTGGATTTTTTGTTTTAAACTCCAATCATCGATTTGGCTTCATCTGCATACTTTACGAATGCTTCAGATTTTTATGTTGCTCTTCATAGCTAAAAGTGAAATATTTTATATCAGTTATTCAATAACTACACAATTTATTACATATTGAATTCATATACAGCGTTCTCATATAGTCTTTTACTACCTTATGAATGAATTACTTGTATGACTTGAGTATATATATATATATATATATATATATATATATATATATATATATATATATATATTCTACAGAAAACAAGCAGATAGATTTAGACAGCTTAATCCAATGTAAGAAACTGCAGGAGTACAAGGTTACCAAAAGAAAAATATGTATATTTTACATATCAGTAAATAATCTATATATACATGTACATATGCATGTATAATATGTGTAAATTGCATACTTAACTCATTTATTCATTCTAGGATACGAAACAACTGTAGCGATTTAAACAATAATTTATTTTTAATTTGTTTTACTGATAGACCATTGTGCACGTGTAGCGAGGACTATTAGACTGCCTATTATTGTATTTGTAATTATAAGAAATGTACCAAGACTTTGACTTATGTATTGACTAAACCAGTTATTCATCCCTGTTTGTACTAATATCCTACTATTTGGATCAGTTGAACCAGCTATTCATCCCTGTGTGTACTAATATCCTACTGTCAGGATCAGCCTAACCAGCTATTCATCCCTGTGTGTACTAATATCCTACTGTCTGGATCAGTTGAACCAGTTATTCATCCCTGTGTGTACTAATATCCTACTGTCTGGATCAGCTAAACCAGCTATTCATCCCTGTGTGTACTAATATCCTACTGTTTGGATTAGCTAAACCAGTTATTCATCCCTGTGTGTACTAATATCCTACTGTTTGGATCAGATGAACCAGTTATTCATCACTGTGTGTACTAATATCCTACTGTTTGGATCAGCTAAACCAGCTATTCATCCCTGTGTGTATTAACATCCTTCTATTTGGATCCGATCAATCAGCTGTTCATCCCTGTATGTACTAATATCTTACTGTTTGGATCAGATGAACAAGCTATTCATCCCTGTGTGTACTAATATCTTACTTTTGGGATTAGCCTAACCAGTTATTCATCCCGTGTGTACTGACATCCTACTATTTGGATCAGCTAAAGCACTTATTCATCCCTGTGTGTATTAATATCCTACTGTTTATATCAGCCTAACCAGTTATTCATCCCTGTGTGTACTAATATCCTACTGTTTGGGTCAGCCGAACCAGTTATTCATCCCTGTGTGTACTAATATCCTACTGTTTGGATCAGATGAACCAGTTATTCATCACTGTGTGTACTAATATCCTACTGTTTGGATCAGCTAAACCAGCTATTCATCCCTGTGTGTATTAACATCCTTCTATTTGGATCAGATCAATCAGCTGTTCATCCCTGTATGTACTAATATCTTACTGTTTGGATCAGATGAACAAGCTATTCATCCCTGTGTGTACTAATATCTTACTTTTGGGATTAGCCTAACCAGTTATTCATCCCGTGTGTACTGACATCCTACTATTTGGATCAGCTAAAGCACTTATTCATCCCTGTGTGTATTAATATCCTACTGTTTATATCAGCCTAACCAGTTATTCATCCCTGTGTGTACTAATATCCTACTGTTTGGGTCAGCCGAACCAGTTATTCATCCCTGTGTGTACTAATATCCTACTGTTTGGATCAGATGAACCAGTTATTCATCACTGTGTGTACTAATATCCTACTGTTTGGATCAGCTAAACCAGCTATTCATCCCTGTGTGTATTAACATCCTTCTATTTGGATCAGATCAATCAGCTGTTCATCCCTGTATGTACTAATATCTTACTGTTTGGATCAGATGAACAAGCTATTCATCCCTGTGTGTACTAATATCTTACTTTTGGGATTAGCCTAACCAGTTATTCATCCCGTGTGTACTGACATCCTACTATTTGGATCAGCTAAAGCACTTATTCATCCCTGTGTGTATTAATATCCTACTGTTTATATCAGCCTAACCAGTTATTCATCCCTGTGTGTACTAATATCCTACTGTTTGGGTCAGCCGAACCAGTTATTCATCCCTGTGTGTACTAATATCCTACTGTTTGGATCAGCTAAACCACCTATTCATCCCTGTGTGTACTAATATCCTACTGTTTGGATCAGCTAAGCCAGCTATTCATCCCTATGTGTACTAATATCATACTGTTTGGATCAGCCGAACCAGTTATTCATCCCTGTGTGTACTAATATCCTACTGTTTGGATCAGCTAAACCACCTATTCATCCCTGTGTGTACTAATATCCAGCTGTTTGGATCAGCTAAACCAGTTATTCATCCCTGTGTGTACTAATATCCTACTGTTTGGATCAGCTAAACCAGCTATTCATCCCTGTTTTTGCTAATATCCTGCTGTTTGGATCAGCTAAGCCAGCCATTCATCCCTGTTTTTGCTAATATCCTACTGTTTGGATCAGCTAAACCAGCTATTCATCCCTGTTTGTACTAATATCATACCGTTTGGATCATCTAAACTATCAATGACCTGAACATTCGCCTTTTTTAAATTTTTCAAACATACATTAAAGATACGACAAAGATTTCATTAATCGAGTAAGATAAACTACCTTATTGACATGATCTCCCTCCACCACCTACCACTGTATCTCTTTATCGTTTCTTTTTCACCACGTATTTTTCTCCTCTCTTTCTCTTCTTTATATCAGTTTGTCACATTTATTTTGCATTAACTTTTTCTTTGTTTAATTTTGTTCTTTTTCTGTACTTCTATGATAAATATTTCAAAATTCATATTAGGGGTGGGGGTGGCCGAGTAGTCTAAGTGGCTTGCCTTTACAGATCACTCACATCTCAGCTCTGTCGCGTTGGTTCGATTCTTGGCTTGGCCAGCGCGGATATTTGAGAAAGCTTGCCAGTAGCTTCCCGAAGGTCGGTGCTTCTTTATTAGGTCTTCCTGGGTTCTTCCTCCACCAGATATACTGGCCGCCATGTATAGCCTATCATGTGCTGAGAAATGGCGTTAAACCCACAAAACCAAGCCAAACCAATCATTAGTATTAAAGCACTATGTTTCTGATCCACGAATTAGAGTATACACCTTCTATTACGCATTGCCACTTGTCATTTATCTTCTTGCAAATTTGGCGGAGAGCTGTTACTCAGTTGTTGGAACTTGTAGCCCGACCCAATGTGCTCAAAATATTGCAATGTAATATGCTTAAACCAAATAGACTGGTTTCATTTTGGAGTGAAGTTAAAGACAGATGTGAATGAAATAGTTCATGATGCTAGAAGCTGTCAAAATATTGAATTCACAGGTTAAATTATATTGTACAATAATGTGATTTCGCATTCTACAGAGATGGTATTATAAAAGAGGCATTCCACTCGCAACGGTATATGCTGTACGTTGTGTCGTATTTGACCTAAGACTTTGTGCTTATCCCATAGAAGTAGTTAATCTATTGAGAGTCTTAATATACTTTTAAAAAAGCGATAATATATATTTGTTTACATGTTTGGATGTGATATAAGTATAGTCAAAGCTTGTTTTGTTACAAATAACATTCAAGAGGATAAAACATTTGATTTGTCGATTCAGACATAACAAAAACATCAAGCAATAATTTAGAAAAGATGCAGACTGACTGATTATATGAACTTATGCTAGCACTGAACTAAACAGCGTCAGCCTTCATAGCAAGATGAATAAAACAGTGCAATACGAAGGAGGAATAAACTGCATATTATATGGACAAATATAAAAATTTATACACATCTAAATTTACAGTACAATTTGAAGATCTCGTAAAATTTATATAGTCACTCTAAAATTATTCGACCAAAAACTGCTACAAAATGTACGGAAAACAAGTTACACTTACACCAACTCATTTCAACTCAGAATATGAAGTCATTATTTAAGATCCATTGATAGGAAAGACATAATTTGACATAAATCTGAAATCATGTATACGTTTGAAAGAATTGGAAAACGGTTAAAAATTGTTGAAAAAATAACCTCTTGTGCACATTGTGAAGTATTTATACATAAATTATTCTCTGGATGTTTCAAAATCGTTTTAAATGGCTGAATTTGGCGATGTCGTATTTCGTTGACAGAAAGGAGCTGCCAGAGGATTGACTTTGAGGTTAACTTTGCAGAACAAGAAAAGAACAGTATTTAAGACATCTGTACTACGGTCCTGAAAATCCAGTTGCTTACACAAATATCAATCAGTTGTAGAAACAAACTAAACGGGACAAACACTAAATAAAATACTCAAAATTTAAAGAATGGTTAACTAAACAATCTTCCTCCATATTGCACGAGCAAGCAAGAAGAAAAGATTTTCGTTAAGAATACAAGACTTATATAATACAAGACTTATGGATGGCCAGTGGCAGGAAGATTTATTGATTCGAAAGCGTATGATAAATACAATATTGGATGCAAATACAAATTGGTAACGGTGACTCAGAGGACGAGACAACAGCACATCCGCATGCAGGACGCTGAAGATTTACGTTTATAATTATTCTTTTTATTTTCTTTTTATCATGCATGTTTTTGACATGTAGGGTATATGCATTTTGCTGTCGTTATGTCAGTCAAATCTGGCATTTCATAATGCTGTTCTTGAGTAGATACTGTTTACTATTTGAGCAAAAATCATCTTGTTTTATTGTTTCATTGGTATAAACTATGTTATATAGTAAATGATGATAATTGTTTCAATAACATGCAGTCCTATACAATAATTCTTATCGTAGATAGATTTCATTGTGTACATTTGGATATATTTTATGTACTCACATGTATGTTTATATCTTACTTATGTATGTATGCGATATTTGTGAATGACGAGCTACACTGTTTAGTACACCCTTAGCTGATCGGGATGTGGTGTGGGGTTGGTAATACCAGTGTTGAACCAAGCCGGTCCAAGGCCATGTATTACCCAGTTCAGCGTTTATATGGTTTGACGGTCGCACTCCAAAAACCGAGAGTTAGATGTACCCTAGTCCGAGTTTCCTCTGACCCTTCACACCCCATTTTTGATATTTGGACATTTATGTTGGGGTGTGGGGTCAGAGCCCATTGCCTATCGAAAAGTTGGAATTCGCCGCCACCGCGCGGTAGCGGCATAGGGTAGCTGCTTACTACCGGGCCTAGCGAACTTAAACGACCTTACATCGAGCCATACCTGCATGAAATCGATAGGAATATGATTTATCTTCTCAGAAATTGCGAGTATGACATACGTTTTGTCTTTAATCCGCTGACAGACGAAACGAAACTGCAGCGTTGATGAAATTTGACCTTGTACACGCCATTAACAATCCTAGTCACGTGACTACCCTACTCTCGCAACCTACATGTCCAGGACATCAGAGGTCAAATAGTCACGTAATATCAACAATAAACCCCTTTCCAATGTTGTTGTACAAAAAATTCGAAAACATTAAATGAAAGTCACGTAATGTTTGTAAAAAAAACGAAAGGACACACAATTCTCAACATATTTATTCCGAGAACAACTACCAGAAACCTGTCGCTGTCACAGTAACCTGGAGAAAGCCAGATTCATCAAGCACAGAGCACATGTCAATGATGTTTTATGTTTGCATCACGTGACTATCACGTTGACAATGTGCTCTGTGCTTGATGAATCTGGCTTTCTCCAGGTTACTGCGACGGCGACAGGTTTCTGGTAGTTGTTCTCGGAATAAATATGTTGAGAATTGTGTGTCCTTTCGTTTTTTTTTGCAAACATTACGCGACTTTCATTTAATGTTTCCGAACTTTTTGTACAACAACATTGGAAAGGTTTTTTTTTTTTTGATATCACGTGACTATTTGACCTCTGATGTCCTGGACATGTAGGTTGCGAGACTAGGGTAGTCACGTGACTAGCAATGCTAATGACGTGTACCAGGTCAAATTTCATCAATGCTGCAGATTCGTCTCGTCTGTTAGCGGATTAAAGACAAATCGAATGTCATACTCGTAATTTCTGAGAAGATAAATCATATTCCTATCGATTTCATGCAGGTATGGCTCGATGTAAGGTCGTTTAAGTTCGCTAGGCCCGGTAGTAAGCAGCTACCCTATGCCGCTACCGCGCGGTGGCGGCGAATTCCAACTTTTCGATAGGCAATGGGCTCTGACCCCACACCCCAACATTAATGTCCAAATATAAAAAATGGGGTGTGAAGGGTCAGAGGAAACTCGGACTAGATGTACCCATGGCGTTCGTCTGCGTACAATGGGCTACATTGAGGATTCGCCAGTGTGGAGACCGGGAGAAATCATGTCAACACAGGCGGTGTCCCTTACACGTGATCAAATAGGATGTTATTTGTAACATATTTATTTGTAATAGAACAATTTCTGCAACCTATCATATTAATATAGATTATTCAACCTTTCATATATAAAGAAAAGCCTGTTTTGATTTCAGTAATAATCATTATATTATGTGTACAATAAGCCGTTTTCCTGATATAGAAAGTAGAAGCACGGTGGCTCAGTGGTTAGCGTGCCAGATTCGCGACGGAAAGGGTGCGCCTGGATCAGCCTGGGTCGACTACCTTAGTGTGTCCTTGGGCAAGGCACTTAACTCCAAATTGTCTCATCAGTAAATAACGTATTTGTGTTTTTGTACCTTAAAACACAAAATCAACAACAACAACAAAGAAATTGCTGATCTTAGTTAAGTCATACCTTTAGATTCAAGGTAAAGACATTTTGAGTATCCATGAGAAAATAATCTGTTGATATTCAACCAGTGTGCTTTTGTTTTAAGACTGTATAGCGCGTTAGCGAATAGACACGATGCCATAGATTTGTAGTTGTCCATTTTTGTCTCTTCTCTGTAAATAAATTTGATTGCTTGACATCTGGAACTTGTCCCTTCACTTATCTATTCCCGCTCGGTCCATTCATGTGACAACTGGGTTGCAGTGAAAACATTTGTGTATGCTCTTCTACTTGTCATATGTGACAATATATTTTCAAAAATTTATTACAACAGTATATCTCTGATTATATATACTTGTAAGTCAGACATAAACTTTCCTTTCAGGCAGCCTCGGGTGTGGAGGTGTTGTATCCAACATGCATGGACACATTATCTTGTACCCTAATTGCTACACACACACACACACACACACACACACACACACACACACACACACACACACACACACACACATGCGTTATGGGAATATAAAAGAACAGAACAGAAATTTATTGATGTGCCCTATGCAAAAATGCACATAGTCAGTACAATACATAATGCATATACAATACATTGTTCCATAATTGAATGAATAAATGAATGAATAATGGCGATAGGAGATCTGTGTACACACATAAATACTACGGGTTTGTGGATGAGAGAGAGAGAGAGAGAGAGAGAGCATTATAATGTGCCTTGTGTGTAGCATTTATTATGTTTATCTTTAGAAACCTTGTAAAAACGAATCGCCTGAATTGCCCCTTCCTAAAACCATCACTCTTAATGAATGACCATAACATACTATACGAGTTTCTCTTATTTAAGTCACAATTTTCAAGCCAATCTGTCTGAAGAAATTATGTGTTACGTCTTAGTCAATTTTTAATTGCTGTTTCATTACATGATTGGAACATAAGACTGTGCTTACTGCGTATTAATAATAAAATGTATGTGAGTCGCTTAATGACTCTGTTCGATTTATGGCTGTACATCTGGGTGGGGATATACGATAAGCGCACGAAATGTTTTGCGCATTCACTGTCTCGTTGTCCTTTTGTGCTAATAATATGACATTTACTCCTGGTTAATCAACCGTTATTCTCTCGCTGGTAGGTATCCATATGGTATGGCATAATCTTGCCACAGAGCGGGTAATGCTTATCGGGCGACTAAAACGTGACATAGAATGTCGACTTATCTTGTACAAGAGCTTGTTATGTGTACCAGGCAATTAAAACTTGCCTTAGAATGCCGCCTTATCTTGCCATATGGCATAATATATTATATAAAGGGATCTATAGTCTCTTCACCTATGCACTTTTACTCAACATACTCAAATTGGACATTTCAATAGCATACTATCGGATCTTAGATGTTGCCTACTTTACTTTCATCTTTTTTCATGTTGGGTTGAATATGAAGAACATTATCTGTGTGAAATGTTTCACTTAGGGTCGTATGTTTCTTATCACTTAGGATTATATATTTCTTATCACTTAGGATTATATATTTCTTATCACTCGTGGTCATATATTTCTTACAAATTAGCACCCTCCATTCCTAAATTGTGTAGACTTGACCTATAAGGAAAACGTCTATTTCTAAAGAATTCCTTTGACACATTTAGTTCTTGCCAAGTTTTATGAAATATAAAATTTCTTGAACTCTTCTCATTACCTTGAGTGAGATTGGCAATCATATTTTTTTCTTTTCTAAATTGCACTCTGTAAAGTGGTATTTCCTTTGCTATACTGCATAGGTAGTTCGAATGTGAAACTAGTCAATAATAATAAATAAATAAATAAAATTTCAGGATACTGAAGGAATTTGTTTTTTCTTTAGAAGGAACTATCATGAAAATGTTATTTAAGGAATGATTAAAAACAAGTTAGTGAAATTGCCGAATTAGTAAATGCATCTATGTATTTTGAAAGCAGATCTTTATACATCAACACAATATAAATAATATAAAATGCTAGGGAATAATAATAACGAAATCAAGACACGTGCACTAAGTGATTAAATATAATTTGCAAAAGAATTTTCCTTGAAAACACTAATTGCGTAATAATATATTGGACGTTATGCTGACGTATTGAGCTCTGGCCAAAGCATGTAATTTTTGCTCATATCAAAGTTTAGAACATTAGAACAGTCGTGAGAGAATATATATATATATATATATATATATATATATATATATATATATATATATATATATATATATTAGTATTAGTCTGACAAGAATTACTATTCCACTTCAAATCTACTGAACGAAAGAGAGAGAAAGAGAGAGAGAGAGAGAGCATTTTTGTTTCAATTCATTGAAGCATTTGTTTTAGGTGTCCATAACAAGTATACACAGATCCCTTGGTTTACTTATTAATAATAAAAGTCAAATACAAAAGAGTTTACATACTTCGGTGTTAACCGCTGTGAGGCAAGTTAATTTTCAGAAGTAAAACGAGATATTCCTTTTCCCTGGAATATTGGACGAAGTCGAAAAAACTTACTAAGGTAGGGATACTTCTTTTCAGACCAACAAATACATTAAAGTGGCATCATTATCAATTAATTGATCAATTATGTCATCAGCCAATGAATCAGTCAATCGATTTACTTCGGTAACTAAGTGATCTCAGTCGTACAACAGACATCATACAAGTGCTGTTTCGTACATTTAGAAAATTATCGCATAACTTGTAAAATATAATTAAAAAAGGATAAGTGAAGATTATTGCCAAAATATAGAGTTCCTGCATGTTCTTGAAGTATTTTAGCGATGACATCAAATTTTCTGATATAACATTATATAATTATATTCGGACTATCCGATGATCGTAGTTTTAATTTTTTATTTATTTATCTATTTATTTATTTATGTTTATGCAGCTAAAATCTCATGTTGCGTGTTCAACGAATGTATTTCGTAAAGGCCAAAAGAAATCAAGACACGTGCAAAAGCATATTACTTCAAACCAATGAGAACTTTTCTAACATGTCTCTTGAATAGCTCAGTAACGAACGTCACTAAAGTTTAGTTGAATAATTGACATAATTAGTCTTGTTTGCCTTGAATTCCCAGCTATCTGTCAACTAGGAGTCAGTGATTTTAAGAGGAAGGTAAGATACTTTTTTCACCTTTATTAAGTAAGACATAAGAGGGGTGGGAGTGAATTCGAAATCTGAATTAGGTTTACGAGAAGCAAAACATAAGTTTTACAAGTTACAAACAAATAATATAATGCAAACAATTTCTAATTGACGAATATAGTAAAACCTGGAAATCCTATATGACTGACTCATCAAAATGGACAGCATATGATTTATATAAAATTGAATTGGAATTAGAAAATTATCTAGTAAGCTTGCCGAGAAAGACGTATAAAGTACTTACAAAGTTTAAAACAAGTAATCATAGGTTTCCTGTAGAAAAGGGACGTTGAGAACGAATACTTAGACATGACAGGAAATGTGTATTATGAATGTAGTATGGGAGAAATCGGTGATGAATTTCGTTATTTTGTTCAAATGTAAGTTGTGTGATCAACAGGGCAAGTATCATTTGAAAAAAAATCTTTTTGTACTAAAACAAATATGATAAAATCTTTAACACTTACAAGTGTGAAAAATATTGGTCAATTGAAATGTGTATTTAGGTTTGTGAATATTCCACTAAATACTTTTAGTCCTTCTTAATCTTTTCTGTGTTCATCCTTTAACATTTGTATAAGCACACGTATGTGTAATGTTAAAGTAATTATCTTGTTTTTCCTCATATCTCGCTGGAAAGTGACCAGAGAGTAAATAAACATGTTATTCCTTAGAATGTCGCCTAATCTTACCACATAGCGTGTTATGTGTACCAGCCAATTAAAAGTGCCATAGAATGTCGCCTAATCTAGCCACAGAGCGTGTTATGTGTACCAGCCAATTAAAAGTGCCATAGAATGTCGCCTAATCTAGCCACAGAGCGTGTTATGTGTACCAGCCAATTAAAAGTGCCATAGAATGTCGCTAATCTAGCCACAGAGCGTGTTATGTGTACCAGTCTATTGAAACATGCCTTAGAAGATCGAATAAGTTGCCACATATAACATGGGATTGAAATTTGCCTTAGAATGTTGCATGATCTTGTCACAGAGCGTGTTGTGTGTACCATACGATATAAGTTTGCCTTAGAATGTCGCCGAATCTTACCACACAGCGTGTTATGTGTTCCATGCGATTGAAGCTTCCCTTAGAATGTCGCCTAATCTTGCCACAGATACCATGAGATTGCAATTTGCCTTAAAAGTTTGTCTAATCTTTCCACAGAACGTATTATATGTACCAGGTGATTAAAACTTCCCATATAATGTCACCTAATCTTACCACTAGGTGATTGAAATATGCCTTAGAATGTTGCGTAATCTGGCCACAGAACGTGTTATGTGTACCAGCAGATTAAAACTTGACTTAGAATGTTGCCTAATCTTGCTACAGATATCACTGGATTGAAACTTGCATTGGAATATTGCCTAATCTTGCTCTAGAGGGTTTTATGTGTACGATGCGATTAAAACTTCCCATTGAATGTCGCCTAAGCTTGCCACAGAGCGTGCTATGTGTACCAGGCGACTCCAACTTGCCTTAGAAGGTAGCTAATCTTGACACAGATACCATGGGATTGAGACTCGAAGGCAATGTTGTCAGCTCTTGCCACAGAGCACGTGCCAGGCGATTAAACCTTCCCATAGAATGTCACCTAATCTTGCCACAGAGCGTGTTATGTGTACCAAGCGATTAAAGCTTGCCTTAGAATGTCGATTAATCTTGCCATATATAGTATGGGATTGAATTTTTTCTGAAAATGTTGCATAATCTTGTTGCAGAGAGTGCTGTGTGTACCAGGCGATTAAACCTTGCCTTAGAATGTCACCTAATCTTGCACAGATACCATGGGATTGAAACTTGCCTTACAGTGTTCTTTGATCTCGCCACAATGCGTGTTACGTGCACCTGGCGATTCAAATTTGCCATAAAATGGCGCCTAATCTTGCTACAGATACAGTGGGATTGAAACTTGTCTTAGAATGTTGCCTAATCTTGCCACAGAGCGTGTAATGTCTATCTGGCGATTAAAACTTGACATAGAATGTCGACTTATATTGCCCGAAATCTTGTTAAGTGTACCAGGCAATTGCCCAAATTCTTGTTAAGTGTACCAGGCAATTAAAACTTGCCGTAGAATGCCGACTTATCTTGCCATATAGTATAATATATTGTATAAAGGGCTCTATCGTCTCTTCGCCTATGCAACTTTACTCAACATACTGAAATTGGAAAATTCAATAGCATACTTCCGAATCTTAGATGTTGCCTACTTTACTTTTACCTTTTTTCATATTGGGTTGAATATGAAGAACATTATCTGTGTGAAATGTTTCACTTAGGGTCGTATATTTCTTTTCACTTATGATTATATATTTCTTATCACTTAGGATTATATATTTCTTATCACTTAGGGTCATATATTTCTTATCACTTAGGATTATATATTTCTTATCACTTAGGATTATATATTTCTTATCACTTAGGATTACATATTTCTTATTACTCAGGGTCATATATTTCTTACAAATTAGCACCCTCCATTCCTAAATTGTGTAGATTGACCTATAAGGAAAACGTCTATTTCTAAATAATTTCATTGACACATTTAGTTCTCGCCAAGTCTTATGAAATATAAAATTCCTTGAACTCTTCTCATTACCTTGAGATTGGCAATCATATAGTTTTCTTTTCAAGTTTTCACTCTGTAAAGTGGTATTGCCCTTTGCTATACTAGTTGGGTAGTTCCAATGTGAAAATAGTCAATATAAATAAATAAATAAATAAAACTTCGGGATATTGAAGAAATTAATTGTTTTCTTTTGAAGGAACTATCGTGAAAAGGTTATTTAAGGAATGATATTGAAAACAATTTAGTGACATTGCCGAATTAGTAAATGCATCAATGTATTTTGAAAGCAGATTGTTATGCATCAGCATAATATAAAATGCTTGGCAATAAATTAATTAAATGTAATTTAGAAAAGAATATTCCTGGAATAAACTAATTGCGTAATAATATTTTGGACTTGGTACTGACGTATTGAGCTCTTGCCAAAGCTTCTAATTATTGCTTATATCAAAGTTTAGAACAGTAGTGAATATATATATATATATATATATATATATATATATATATATATATATATATATATATTGATATTAAACTTACGAGATTACCATTCCACTTCAAATCTACTGAACGAGAGAGAGAGAGAGAGAGAGAGAGAGAGAGAGAGAGAGAGAGAGAGCATTTTTGTTTCAATTCACTGAACCATTTGAACCATTTGTTTTTTGGTGTCCATAACAAGTATACACAGATCCCTTTGTTTCCTTATTAATAGTAATATTCCAATACAAAAGAGTTTACATACTTCGGTGTTAACCGCTATAAGGCAAGTTCATTTTCAGAAGTAAAACGAGATATTCCTTTTCCCTGGAATATTGGACGAAGTGGACAAAACTTACTAAGGTAAGGATACTTCTTTTCAGACCAACAAATATATTAAATTGACATCATTATTGGTTTATTCTTCGCACATACGTTATCTTTACAATTAAAACTTACACTTCGGTTTCAGTCAATCGATATACTTCGGTAATTAAGTGATCTCAGTCGTACAACAGACATCATACAAGTGCTGTTTCGTACATTAGAAAATTATCGCATAACTTGTAAAATATAATTATAAAAGGATTAGTAATTATAAAAGGATAAGTAATTATAAAAGGGTAAGTAATTATAAAAGGATAAGTGAAGATTATTGCCAAAATATACTGCATGTTCTTGAAGCATTTTAGCGATGATATCAAATTTTCTGATATAACATTAAATAATTATATTCGGATTATTTATTTATTTATTTATTTATTTTTATGCAGCTAAAATCTCATGTTGCGTGTTCAACGAATGTATTTCGTAAATGCCAAAAGAAATCAAAACACGTGCAAAAGCATATTACTTCAAACCAATGAGCACTTTTCTAACATGTCTCTTGAATAGCTGTGTAACGCACGTCAGTAAATTTTAATTGAATAATTGACATAATTAGTCTTCTTTACCTTGAATTCCCAGCTATCTGTCAACTAGGAGTCAGTGATTTGAAGAGGAAGGTAAGGTACTTATTTCACTTTTATTAAGTAAGGCATAAGAGGGGTGGGAGTGAATTCGAAATCTGACTTAGGTTTATGAGAAGCAAAAACATAAGCTTTACAAGTTACAAACAAATAATACAAAGTAATGATGATTAGAAGATTAATTTCACTTAATGTAAACTCGTTATATCATAGGGTGGCATTATTACAGTAGTGGTTGTTACCAAACCAGTTGTTTTTGACTCCTAATGTTATAACGCTACCTAATGTGACACAGTTTTATCATAGGATGGCATTATTACAGTAGTGGTTGTGACAAAGCCAACTGGACACATCACACTTTTGACATGGATCATTCTAAGTAATTTTCTTAACAAGTATTATGGAAATTATTTTCGCCATAGACTTATGTTTAAATTGTTACTTGAATGTGCTTCTTATTACATTACGATTCAAATATACATCGCTTATCACAAACATTTTTCATTAAGTGATGTGTTGTATATAATAAATGTAACAACGCCACCTAATGTGAGACTTTAAAAATTATGTGTGATTGTCTGTTTTATTTTGGTCCAATCCACAATATTCATTCCTGATACAATACTGTACTGTCATTAACCAGAGAGAGAGAGAGAGAGAGAGAGAGTGAGAGAGAGAGAGAGGGAGGGAGAGACAAAGAGACAGAATGAAGGAATTACCTCCCCACAGTAGGTATTTTGCTAAACAATGCATAGTGACAACACATTCTCTCTCTCTCTCTCTCTCTCTCTGTCTCTCTCTCTCTCTCTCTCTCTCTCTCTCTATATATATATATATATATATATATATATATATATATATATGTGTGTGTGTGTCTTTAGTTGACAATATCAATGACATTTTTTTTAAAAACACAAAGTTTTGTTTTCATGTAAAAACAAATTAGTTAGTCCATTGATTGACAAGTATTTCTTTAAAATCGTTTTAAATGTAGAAACAAATCTCTTTCTGCTAGTAAATTGGGCTCATGTGGAGACGCAATGACTTATGGAAAAGATAGGTAACTTATGCAGTACATAAGTAGGGAACTTGACCCTAAATAAACAAGATAGAGACTCTCTATCCAAAACGATTATGGAACAGACAATTGTTATCTGCCGATGCGCCATACAAAGTGGCAAAACGTATCCAGGCTCGAAAAAATTAACCGAATGTGTTTCCAAGACGACTGGACTAAATAAGAGAAATATTACAAGAAACGTTAAGAAGGAAACCTATATTACATTCATTGATGTATTCTCTTCTACTCGGTCCTGCTTCTGATACAGGGTGACGCAGAAAAGGTGTTTTCTCTTTCATGTACATGTACAATCGTCTTAGTGCAAACATCTTTTTGTACAAGCTGCTAATCTTTCATAATTGCAGAAATAAATAAACAATTAAACAAATAAATAAATAAATACATAAAAACACATTGCAATTTCCACTAAAGTATGCTTCCTTTGTGAGTTCTACCAACTAAATTTCCTGTATTAATTGTAGCTTCAGAACTCTAAAAGCAGTAATTGGCCGGGGGTGGGTGGGATTTAAGGCCTTCTTGCTCTTTTTTTTCTTACATTTTGTTTACTTTTCGATATTTCTTCTTGGTTCTTATTCACTATATAAGGCCATAAAGTCGACTAGCTAGTATTAGTTCGTCTTGTATGAACAGAAAGGAGACTATTTTCTGCTCTATTGCCGATCTCAAATGCGAACGTGTACGTAGATCCCATTGATACACTTTTAATGACACAATCGCACACGTGCTTTAACAATGACTTCTAATACAAAGTGCCAAATATTTACACTTTATCTCTTAGTGAATACACTTGAATCAGTGTTCCCTGTCAATGAGCACAAAAGAACGTTGTGTATTAAAACTGGTGTTGTATATCAAGATTTAGCGTCATCATTGTATGCAGAGTTATTGAGTGTAATTTTGAGGGTCAGACCAATTATCAAATTACTTCAGATAAATAGAGAGCTGTCACAAAATTTGCTAAAACTACCGGAGGTCGCCCACCCAAATTAAGTCCATTGAAACTATAACAATAAAAACTTTAAAAGCTTTACATAGAATGAGAAAATTTACGCTCTAAAAATTTACAGAACAAAAGTGGTTCTTTGAGTTTCGCAACGTCGAAGAAGAACATAGAAACGTGCATATAGGATTTGTTTATGAGTGTTCATCTGGAATAAATTTATTAAATGTGCTGGATAATTTATATATATTGCGAGCCTTGTGAGCAAAAGATGGATAATTTATAAATATTGCGAGCCTTGTGGGCAAAAGATGGAAATGTTATGCTACGAATGTAAACATAAAAATCCCCGGAAATTATGACAAATGTAAGATTATATTTTTCACATGGTGCAAAATACCGAGTTTATTAAAAAAAAACACATAAAAAGGTAATAAATTGACTTTGAAGGACAGAAAATGTCTCCGACATGATGTCCTTGCCATACATAACGTCATGTCGTCATTCGTAACATTCTGAGCCTGAGTTGTTATCATACTTTTTTAATGTGACGAAAATATAATATGGGTTTATTAACTTGTATAACACAGTAGCCACGTGAAAAAAATAATTCATTAAATGTCATTTATTTTTGATGAAGCGTTTCAAAACACTTTCTCACACTTTTTAATCATAAGTACGTAGCATCACATACTATCGTTACTAATGACGACCAACTGTTGTATAATGCATGGAACTAATGTCCAAGATGTCTAAATATACTTAGAAGTCATTTATCCACAGTTTCTGCACTTGATAGTGTAAACTCGGCTTCTTTTTGTCAATGATAAACGAAATCTTAATCGTGTTCTTATATTAATGAAATTCATTTGTTATTGTTATCTAATATTTGTTCATCAAGGTTGGCAAAAGATAAAAATTATTGAAAAGTTCAATATTCACTTGAAATTTGCCGTTTGTATTCATTTCGAAATTGTTGGAGTTTGTCACGATTTCCTTGGCTTTGAGCGATTGTCCAAGATCATTCCTGATTATTACTGACTAAAACTAGTGTCTATTGAATACCAAATATGTAGGTTGAGCGATCGTCCAAGATCATTCCTGATTATTACTGACTAAAACTAGTGTCTATTGAATACCAAATATGTAGGTTGAGCGATCGTCCAAGATCATTCCTGATTATTACTGACTAAAACTAGTGTCTATTGAATACCAAATATGTAGGTTGAGCGATCGTCCAAGATCATTCCTGATTATTACTGACTAAAACTAGTGTCTATTGAATACCAAATATGTAGGTTGAGGGATCGTCCAAGATCATTCCTGATTATTACTGACTAAAACTAGTGTCTATTGAATACCAAATATGTAGGTTGAGCGATCGTCCAAGATCATTCCTGATTATTACTGACTAAAACTAGTGTCTATTGAATACCAAATATGTAGGTTGACTTGTTGGAGGATGGTTGGGTAGGGTTGATATCCCTCTTTTAGAACGGTGGCATAAGCAGTATCGAAGGAAAGAACCGAAGTCTCTCTTTTAGGAGTTAAGGGGACTAACCATTCCAAAAATATGTCATACAATGTACTTTAGACTGAATCATGTGATTGACTTAATAGACTAATTTCAATTTTGACTTTCAGGAAAACTGAACCCAGTGCCATCATGGGTTGCTGTGTGACAGCAAGTCGTGTTTTCATCGTACTTTTCAACATTTTCTTCATTGTAAGTAAAATGATGTATAATATTGCACGCGCACACTATACCATTTCATCATAGATATCATGTCCACAAATCTGATAATTGAATAGTATGGACGTATTAAGCTGCCGTCATCATGACGAGATAGTTCTGTAGCATACGTGATCATGACGACGTCTTTTACGTCACTAAGACGAATTACCGATGCAATATATAATAACTCTCTTAAAATTACTGTCGACATTTTTACCTCCCCAGTCGCTTGAACTTTATTTTTCGGGATATATACTGCCACTGATAGACTACGGCTCTACCATTCAATTATATCTATCCAGAATTGACAAACTCCAGAAAATGGCCGCGCGAATAATTCTGAAACTTCCTATTACAACTTCCTCGAACGTTTCGTGTTCACGTCTACAATGGCTACCTACACAAACACGTATTCTTTATTTTAAAGGAATCATGACATATAAATCTCTAAACTATCTGTCTCCAGATTATATCTCTAACCTAATTGAACTAAGATCATCAAATACTGAGCGTAATCTCCTATCAACAACTAACAACGAAATCCAGATTCCGTGGTCGAAAACCAACCATTTCAGAAGCTCTTTTACTCTATAATGTCTATATAATTGTTTCAACGCACTGCCATGAGTAACTCATCCTGTTGACGTCAAAGACGTCGTTTATCACGTATCTCGTCTTGATTATGGCAGTTTTATACTTCCGTGTAAAAGAGAATAAAAATTGCAACCAATAGTGCATAATGGTTTGCAAAGATAAGTTTACGATACAAATATTAAGAGTTTTCATTTATATAAATTTTAAAACTGCGATAGCCCAGTATGATGGTATTGTTGAACTGCGACAGCCCAGTATGATGGTATCGTTGAACTGCGACAGCCCAGTATGATGGTATCGTTGAACTGCGACAGCCGAGTACGATGGTATCTTTGGAAGCATACATGTTTAGAAAAATGATATTTGACTGCACTGACAGTTTTAATTCTAATTTGTATCTTAAAAAAGGAATAAGTCTAAAGAATCCTCAACTACTATCAACAACGGGTCTGAATTACGTTATCTTGGTAACCGCATTTTATACGTGGTGTCGTATCGTACAAATAACGAATGCTTATAAATAAAATTCCACCTGCCAGCGATAGCATCCAATCGTGTGTTCACAACATCACTTAAAAAGCAGAAATATGAACCAGTGTCTCTATTTTTCCACAAAAAAAACTACATTAATTTTTAAGTAGATAGAAGACACTTTCCTATAACCAAATACTACTATTCGTGTGGTATGAATTTATTCTCTCATAATTTTCGCTTTTTCTAAAAGCCACGAACTTTAAGGCCCAGCAAACAATGCACTCTATTTGAATATAATAGGAACTCATTCTCCATCCCCGAATTTAAGTGTCAATGAAATGTAATTATTTAGAAGATCACAAAAGGTATACTCAACAAAAATAAATGAGGTAACAGTATTGCGAGATACAGTATCCCGATTTTTCTTCTACTTTTAATGATATACTATTCAAATGTAATGATGCCGTGTTTGAAGTTGACACACATGTGTAACGTGACGGTATGAATAATCAAGAAGTCGTTTTTGCGCTGCGTGAACAATTTGTACATGCAACAAATAGCGTCGTAATTTTGTAGCTTTGGCTTGAAAATACAGTAAACGAGGAGAGTTGCTGATCCAATTCTCATACAGTCAGGTTATAATGATATATATATATATATATATATATATATATATATATATATAGAGAGAGAGAGAGAGAGAGAGAGAGAGAGAGAGAGAGAGAGAGAGAGAGAGAGCAACGAGCACAAGTTTTATTTATCCTTTCTCATCTTATTTAATTTCGTTCCACCTACTGAATGTTTCAGCAACATATCAAAACACTTCACTAAATCAACCATTCATGACTTTTCAGAATGTCAAGATGAGTATCTTCTGGTATTTGTAATCGGTTATTGCAAATAGCGAATTTATTACATATACAGCAAAGGGCTGCAGAATACACTATTTTAATTTTGTTTCTAGCTAATTTATAGCCCAGGTTCAAACCATTTACTCCAGAATATAGTATAATTATAATTATAGCACCCGGATTGAACTTATTTCACCAGTCATTTCTTCCGTGAGGATCATGAATGAGCTTGCGCACTGCATGAGATAGTAGTCATACGACTCGTCTTTGGGTGTATCAAGCTGTTATATTTCTATCCGGCTAAATGTTCACGTTTTGTTAAATGATCAAATGAGCGCGAATTCATACAGTTTGACAACAAAACCACAACTGCATTTGTCAGAAGAGTTGTGTTGTTGTGGGTTTAACGCAATTTTTTTAGCACATGATAGGATATACATGGCAGCTAGTATAACTGGTGGAGAAAGAACCCGGGAAAACCCCGGGAAGAACCACCGACCCATGGGAAGCTACTGGTAATCTTTCTCACATACCCACATTGGCCGAGACCAAGACTAGAACCCGTGAGGACAGAGGTGAGATGGCAGTGTTCGGTAAAGGCGAGCGCCTTAGATCACTCGGTCACACGGGGATGTGTCAAAAGGGTAACAAAACTCTAGCCTACCGTCATACTCACGTATAAGTTGGGTCCAGCTGTAAACAATATAGACCCTTATCTGCCGTTGCATAATGCGCCGGCAGATTAGGGTCTATGTTGCTTATTCTACTGATTAGTCCTAACAAACTGCATAGACCTAGATCTGCCAGTGCATTATGCGACGGAAGATCTGGGTCTGTGCAAATTTGCAGTTAGATCCTACTTATACGCGAGTATAGACGGTAACTTAGGTAGTTCTTTTTTTTTTTTTAAATTTAAATAAGTGGGTGTTTTTTTAGTTCCAGCGTATTGCTTTGAATGCCGCTGTCTTATTCATTTCAATTGTATCTATGTATCCGAAAATAAGCCTCTTATATGTACCACTTTTAGGATCTGTTGCAATTATACATGAAAAGTGTAAATCATTATAATCACACTGAATGACATCTCCCTTAATTACTACTACGCCTGCTGGTCCGATGACCATTAGCATATGCAGTCTCAAAGTAGTATCGTACAAAAATCTTCTGTCCAAAATTTGACCAGGCGTAAGAACCAGAGCCCATACAGTAGTGACTTTAATACTGGCTGCGTAACCGTCGGTGTTATCCTGCATCGAACCTGTTTCACAGCTAATTTATGTGAGGTACACTACAATTAGCCCGTGAACACTATGACCAACGTTATGATCACGGGATTGTTTATTACTTATTACATAATGTAGTTCCACCATCAATTCATTCTCCTTTTGGCTGTCGTACTCAAGAACTGCATGGCAGTAAATAATAGAAACGTGTACACGCACCTCTTTTTCTGAAAGTACGAGAACTGCAGTTTTTTCTTCTCTATGCAACGATAGTTTTCGCTGAATTCTTGAATAGCAATATAGAGTTTATGTGGCAGTGTATACTTTAGAGCTTTAAGTTGTTGTAGTTGCCAGGTCGCGATGACTTGGTGGGAAGGAGAATGTTGCAGTGTTTCTTTGAAATACTGGAACATTACGGCAGGATTGGCTTTCTTTATGACTTGCATTAGCTGACGTCTTCTGATGCCGACCTTGATTTTTATATCCGCATACTCATACCGCTACCATTCTGGAGAAAGCGTCTTAACTCATTTATCTTATCTGATTCACTTAGTTTTTCTTCAAGGAAATTTATCTACAATGCATGGATTGCATCTGTGTTCCAGACTTTCGAGTCTATGATATTCTGACCTGTCGTCTTTTTGCAAAGTGTAGCTTCTACCACATCTTTCAACGTTTGTACAGTGGGTACTTGATCCTCATTTCTCTCTCTTCATTATTTATTAATTGTCTTCGGAAATCCGAACATCTACGAAACAGAAGTCTAGCTTCGACATGTTTCAGGCAGCAATACTTGTTTCGGGCTTTCGCTCTCATTGGTTAGACATAATATGGCTTCAATTTTTCAAACACTTGATGGCTTATTGTGATGAATGAATTTTTCACAGAAACTTTCATAACTTCTGTTTGAGTTTTTCAAGGATATACAATGGATGTTTTACATATTATTTCACACCTACTTTATCAGCTTGGCATCAACTTTGTTTCCGATTTGTCTTTATTTATCTGCTTATAAGCATCAGTTATTCTTCATGCAGAAACCTGATCACTTTTAACCTTCCTTGTGATTTCTGTAAATGACGGTTTCTTCTATTTCAGAACTGTAGTTCGTATTTTCTGTCCTCCAAACATGGGCCGTCTTTCCAAACCAAGCTTTGACGCGATATTACTTTTCAGTCTCGTGTTTGCTATATATTCTCCGCTCAGGGACGCATAAAAAATTTTCATTGCTGCTCGTGCATCATCGATTCGTCATTATTTTGTTTCAGTTATCATGTTTGGTATGTCATAAATAATAGAAATTTTAAAGAAGCTTTCTTCCTGCGTTGCAAACTTTGACCAGTTGGAGAATTTTCAATGTATGCCTTCATAACTATAGCTCGTTTACTTGCTGATTTGATTTGTGCCTTTTCAATTCCTTAATAGCACGACTCTTTTCTACATGATTCTTAAACAAGCATGATTTGCACTCAGACTTGTGTGTCATTTCATTTTCAAAAACGTTTAGACCTAACTCTTTTCAGCTTATACCTATATCTAACACTGACTAATGAAAAACAATATTGCTAGAATTTTGATGAAATCATTCAATCCTTTTAAAACATTTTTATTTTTAAACTAACCGTCGGTATTTCAATGCCAAGACTATCGAATCCGTTTTCACTTAAAGTGATAGTTTCTCGTAGTGTTAATCCAGCGCCATATAAATCTTGCTGACTTAGAAGTAGGTTGATGATAGAGATCCCTCACACGCTTTATTTTTGGACAAGTGAATAAGTTTGTGCATGCAGGAATTTGCTCTTTTTCTAATGTTTTCGTCCAGTTTCAGACACATAGCTAAGCGACCGTTATGAAAATTGTGTCTTTGCTGTAGCATTCACCCCTTCTCAAAAAAAAAAGAAAGATTCATTCAACAGCCCAACATATATTTGAGTGAAGCTAGCTATAATCACCAACAGGTATGTCACGTTCCTGTAGAATGGCGAGGAATTAATATTACGAAAGTCTATCACTTCGAGTAGAAAGGGACAAAATAGTCTTGGCATTGAGATACAGAAAATTAGTTTGAAAATTTGAAAAATTTGAAAAATTTTCAACCAATGTTCGCCAAAGATGTTCTTTTATTTAGTCAAGATAGAATTACAAGCCGCTGTGGGTCCCAAAGAAAAGTACACTGGCAACAGATCAGTTTGCGCCACATACCAATCGTCACCGTAGATCTAAAATCTCTGGAACGGACGTGAATGTTTATTTTTAATGAATAGCTTTAAAAGATTATTTTGTGAAACGTCAAAGACCCCTCATTACAAAACTGTTAAGCCGCCAATAATTTCCATCATGCTGATAAAATGTGAACTTTCTTATAATGGATTTATATTCATCCAGAACTCGCCACCATTACATTAAAATGGTTTATATCCTACCACTAACAGTTTCCAGGGAAAATCTTACAAATTGAAGACTTGTAGCTTCTCCTGTCCCATGTCGCACAAAGTGAGATCGATTTGATAATGCATTTTATGTCAAAAAGAATAACACTACGTCACTGTGGTATTTGAAACGTCGTCAAAATGCCTCCCAATTTTCGAGGAAAATCTTGCCGAGAGTCTCTAGTGAAAGGCTTAATTTTTACATTATGTGTTTAAATTTGACTCCACTAATACAAACAGAAACAATGATCGTCTATAATATTTTCAGAGCATATATTATTCAGCTCTCTGTAAATATGTTGATCTGTGTCATATTATTATTGATTTAGGTAAAACTCATTTACAGCTTACTTTATATGTGAACATGTATTTCAATGTCAATGCAATCATTTGAAAGTGTATATGCCTCATTTTCCCATCTAATAAAGATTATCGGCCTGATCTTCTTCGCTGGTGGACTTTTAATCAAGTTTGGGTCAAGTTTGTACAAGAGTGCTCTGGACGGTGTGAAGAAAAGCATCGAACAGTCTATATCGGCTACGGGAGGTGGTACCGTGAGCCTTGATCTAGATTTGGGGTCTGTGACAGAACCAATTGCGTACGCCTTCATAGGACTGGGATTGTTCATCCTTGTGGTTTGCTTTCTAGGATGTTGCGGAGCCTGCTACAAATTCCGAGTATTGCTAATACTGGTAAGGATACGATGTATTGCATTTTTGTGATGACCTGGATTCATTACTTTATATCATCATCATCATCATCATCATCGTCATCATCATCATCATCTTCTTCTTCTTGGAACCCGGCTTTTGATAGTTGATTATATTAGTGATAGTATTAGAATGTTTGCATTTTAATAAGTGTGAGCGCCAATTATTGAAACATGTAGTGACATATGAACCAGAAGTTGTGGATTCAAATCAAGGTCACTGAACTGTGAAGCATTCGGTATATATGATTCACTCTCTCCGTCCGTGCGTTCATCCGTCCGTTTTTTCCTCACCGAAGGTGCTGCACGGAGTGTGTTATATCGTGCTTTTTCGGTTCATTTGCTTCTGTATTGTTCTTCAATGATGAAAACAATAGTTTTTACACTATCGCTCAACTTTGGAGCTAACGAATGTACGTTTATCTCATATAATTTTGTAAAATATGGGATTTTTGGTGCAATGATATAGGACTATATTATACAGGCTCTCAATGTAGACTAATAGATTTTGTATCTATATTATAAAGGCTCTCAATGTAGACTAATAGATTTTGTATCTATATTATAAAGGCTCTCAATGTAGACTAATAGATTTTGTATCTATATTATACAGGCTCTCAATGTAGACTAATAGATTTTGTATCTATATTATAAAGGCTCTCAATGTAGACTAATAGATTTTGTTTCTATATTATAAAACCTCTCAATGTAGACTAATAGATTTTGTATCTATATGTAGACTCAATGTAGACCAATAGATTTTGTATCTATATTATACAAGCTCTCAATGTAGACTAATAGATTTTGTATCTATATTATAAAGGCTCTCAATGTAGACTAATAGATTTTGTATCTATATTTTATTTATTTATTGATGAATAATTGCTTAGCGGATCGATTATATGTTCCTGTCACGTTCATTGACACAATTACGATGACGGCAACGATGATGTACCTAATGATCATACTAATTACAACAGTGACGACGACGAAGATGATGATGATGATGATAACACCGATGACGATGATTGTAATAATTATGATTATATTCTCTATACTGTTCAATTTAGCACTCTCTAAGTCTCTCACGAACTCAGTTTTTGCTTCTCAAAAGCATGTAGACAACAACAATACATAAGTGGTCGTATTAATTCTTAACGGAATATCTAAGGTTAGACAATTTTCTTTTCAGTACATTGTCCCAGCAATCATGATCTTGGTCGCAGAGATTGTGGTGGTGACGCTGTTTTTAGGCTTCCCATCCGTGGTAAGTAGCGTTTTTAACAGAAAATTGCAAGTCATAACAACAGTGTGTGTTGCGGCATACGGTTTTAAAACAAATTGTCAAGTATGCATTTCACAGGTTTGTCAGTTGAAGTTCTTTTAAACTTGATCAATATATATATATATATATATATATATATATATATATATATAGTCAAACCTGTCCTAATGGTCACCTTCACTCAGCGGTCACCTGTCCATAAGGACCATTTTCTAATTTTCCCCCGGCAAATTTCCGATATAAAAATGTCCTCTATGTAACGGTCACCTGACTTCCGCGGTCAGCGGCCAGGTGTTTCCTAACTAAACAATGGCATCTCCCTGCCTTAAACGGTCACTGGCGCGTATCTACAGTGACCGCTCAGTTTATGCAGACTACATTTTTTCTTCATGAGGAAGGCATTGTTTAGATAAAGAAATATCATGTGAATCGATATGCAAACATTTCTTATGTCGATTGTACTCATCGTACTCTAGTCACGTTGATATTGTAACTCAAAGGTGTCAATATGTCAAATTCGAAAGCGAGGCAGTTTTAACTATTAGTGTAGAGGGTCCAAACAATTCGTTTGCTGGTTGGTGGGAAAAGTAGTTGTGTTATCGCAGCAGAAATGGAAGTCACTTTTTCTGCCAGTGTGGCAGGTATTGTTCGATATCTTCATCTATTGGCCTATGAAGTAAAGTTATCTCTGAAGAAAAAAGTTCGTCTTTGAGAAGAGCTATGAGTTACATCCCTTTTCATCAGGGTCATGGGTCATTAAATATTTAAAACTTGTCTGTAAAGGCGGAGGAAATTTTATGTGAATCTATGCATACAGTTATGTATTTAAGTCCACGTGCCTAGCGAGTGAGTTCTTGTGTACCTCCCGTCACTTCCTTGGGCTTTATGTCATCCATTTTGGAGATGGAGCGCATGACCGATTGCATTTTCTCCCTTGTTCACGAGAGCTTGGCGATAAGTGACGTTACTCGAGGCACTGATTTGATTCCTGCTTGGAACGAAATATAACTCTAATCCATTTGATTATACCGGTGTCATTCTATATGAAGTTATTTCATATAATCGATATATATATATATATATATATATATATATATATATATATATATATATATATATATATATATATATATACAGAGAGAGAGTGAGTGAGAGGAAAAAGAGAGAAGACAGAGAGAGATACTTAATGATGTACATGACTTGAATTATTAAAAGAATTTTAAATCGATATCTCGCTCTTTCCATTACACAAATATCATCGACAGCCTGAGTAAGATCATCTTCTGTTTCAATTCCTTCTTTTCCCATGCATTAGAGTTTTGGCACAATAAACATCTGTGTCAAAATTTCATTACGGGTGTCTTTCTTGGCTAATGGAAACAGCTAGGTTTCTTTCCATTTTGAGTCATTCATGTTTCTTATCGTAGAAAAAGGAAAATAACAAGTTGATTTTAACAAGTCTGTTTGTAAAAAACATGGAATTCATTGTACTAAGTATTATTTGGCTTTTGAAATATCTTACGGCTCAGAGTAATTTGTAACTCTTACCAAAAAGTCACCAAACTTTTCAAACGATTAAGTTTGATTCCTTGGTATTTCTTTTTAAGCCAGTAGTAGATAGATTATGCAGTCCTGGGAATTCATTTAATTTCTTCTCGTATTACCGTCCCCAATAGGAATACGAGGACACACACACACACACAAATGACTATATGAACAGTATATGGAAGTCACATTTGTGTGAATCACCATCTCACATAAGGATACAATAATATTCAAATAAAAATCAAATATTTCTAGTGCACTGGTGTATGGAGATGACAACACTAACAATAAAAATCCAGTCAACAGTTCTAATGAATAGCAAATGTTCGCACCAACCCATTCGTGTAAGGATAATATGACACAACCCATTCGTGTAGGGATAATATGACACCAACCCATTCGTGTAGGGATAATATGACACCAACCCATTCGTGTAGGGATAATATGACACTAAATTAAAAAAGAAAAATAATTAAAAACTGATTTTTACTAGTGCATTAGTACTGGGTCACAAATATCAATATTCACTGACCCATGCAGAGCACACGTCGTCTGCTAGTAAACAGGCATTTGTACAATGTTAGTATCTGCTAGGTTTAAGGTATACAATTACAATTGAAAGACGACAATATGAGATTTTGAACTAGATAAAAAAAGGTAATGAAAATGACATAAATGCTGATGCAGGATTTTCAATTAGCTTTGTTCGGTTATTTAAAAAGCAAAGACTTTCTCGTTAAATAAAAACACAAAATTCAAATGGAAAAAGATTTTGGATTTATATAAGACACAAAAAAAGAAGTATTCTTCATTTCTCCATAATTGGAAGAGTATAAACAGAAACTGAACGTAGTCATTGCACATGGAACAGTTAAAGAAGTCCTTACTGAATGATATGTATTTGTTGTAGGCGTTTGAAGTCCTTACTGAATGATATGTATTTGTTGTAGGCGTTTGAAGTCCTTACTGAATGATATGTATTTGTTGTAGGCGTTTGAAGTCCTTACTGAATGATATTTATTTGTTGTAGGCGTTTGAAGTCCTTACTGAATGATATGTATTTGTTGTAGGCGTTTGAAGTCCTTACTGAATGATATGTATTTGTTGTAGGCGTTTGAAGTCCTTACTGAATGATATTTATTTGTTGTAGGCGTTTGAAGTCCTTACTGAATGATATTTATTTGTTGTAGGCGTTTGAAGTCCTTACTGAATGATATGTATTTGTTGTAGGCGTTTGAAGTCCTTACTGAATGATATGTATTTGTTGTAGGCGTTTGAAGTCCTTACTGAATGATATGTATTTGTTGTAGGCGTTTGAAGTCCTTACTGAATGATATTTATTTGTTGTAGGCGTTTGAAGTCCTTACTGAATGATATTTATTTGTTGTAGGCGTTTGAAGTCCTTACTGAATGATATTTATTTGTTGTAGGCGTTTGTATGATTTTTGTACCTCTACATCTTCATCAGTTTTAACCAGTGCCTATGGTTGTTTCAACTGGACGAGTTATGAATAAGCATTGATGTATATTTTTGGATATTTATAATTCAAATTGCATTCTTTATATGAAGTGATCGTGATAATGAAATTTGTTTTTAAATATTTTTCTCATAGATATAGAACATATTTGTTGGGTTAAAGTATTTATCATCTTCCTCTTTGAGCACCATATGTTTCACATTTTGTCACTTGTAATTATTCTTACACTGGATTTACAATCTTACCCAACGCATCCTAAATAGCTGAATACAATACGTTTTTCTATATACAATTAGTTTGTATCTCTTGTTGATTGATTTAACGTACAAACAAAATCCTGATGGAATGTGTTTGATGGTTTTGATTGTCCAGGATATGTCAGATTATATCAAACTCCATGTGTCTGTACTTGGCATCTCCAATACAATGATTATATCAAACTCCACGTGTCTGTACTTGGCATATCCAGTACAATGATTATGTCAAACTCCATGTGTCTGTACTTGGCATCTCCAATACAATGATTATATCAAACTCCACGTGTCTGTACTTGGCATCTCCAGTACAATGATTATATCAAACTCCATATGTCTGTACTTGGCATCTCCAGTACAATGATTATATCAAACTCCATGTGCCTGTACTTGGCATCTCCAGTACAATGATTATATCAAACTCCATGTGCCTGTACTTATCATCTCCAGTACAATGATTATATCAAACTCCATGTGTCTGTACTTGGCATCTCCAGTACAATGATTATATCAAACTCCATGTGTCTGTACTTGGCATCTCCAGTACAATGATTATATCAAACCCCATGTGTCTGTACTTGGCATCTCCAGTACAATGATTATATCAAACTCCATGTGTCTGTACTTGGCATATCCAGTTCAATGATTATATCAAACTCCATGTGTCTGTATTTGGCATCTCCAGTACAATGATTATATCAAACTCCATGTGTCTGTACTTGGCATCTCCAGTACAATGACGCTTTCAGACCCCATGTGTCTGTACTTGGCATCTCCAGTACAATGATGCTTTCAGACCCCATGTGTCTGTACTTGGCATCTTCAGTACAATGATACGTTCAGACTCCATGTGTCTGTACTTGGCATATCCAGTACAACGATACTTTCAAACTCTATGTGTCTGTATTTGGCATCTCCAGTACAATGATACTTTCAGACTCCATGTGTCTGTACTTGGCATCTCCAGTACACCGATACTTTCAAACTCTATGTGTCTGTACTTGGCATCTCCAGTACAATGATACTTTGAAACTCCATGTGTCTGTACTTTGCATCTCCAGTACAATGATACTTTCAAACTCACAAAAAACATGCGGAACTTTTAACTGGTGCTGATAGTTTTTAATTTAACTAAACCACCTTCGGGTATTATATTTGTCCACTCATCTACGTTGTTACATATGCTTTAGTATGTAAATAATATTTCTGGCGTATATAAAAATTGAAGCACTTTCTACAGATATATTTCTGCCTGGCATGACTGTTTATTTATGATGATACTAATCTTGAAAAAGATGTGTCCCAGCATCACGATACATTTCATCGTGCAGCTATTAGGACCGCCATTTTGAAACATTATTAACCTGTCAGGATATCTTACTTATATACTCAGCTTGCCCTCTCTGTTGTGTGGGTCTCTTTAAAAGTATAATTGTTTAGCCTAGATGTACTTTTACAAACAATAAACCGCGCTGCAGATCATGTTGATGGTGTATATAAATTTGCATTGAATGTACTTATGCTATAATAGCTGAAATTCTACGTGCTAAGTCTAGCAGTTACTAACACTGTAAAAATGCCTGCTTACTAGCAAATGATATTTGGTATTCACTGCACTCGATAACTATTTTTTTAAAACTAGAACCAGTGCACTAAACTTCGTAAGTTCCGGTGTTTTTCAAAGCCGATCACTTCTATTTAGGCATTATGGGATTGTGGACTACATGTAAGATTTACTTACCTCCGAAATTGAAGAGCTTGACAACATGAAAACTTTACGAACCTCCGAAACTAAAGATTTTACAAGGGATGTACTTCAGTAAGCATAGGCAATTTGACGTATTGCAAAACACATGTTAAAACTTTTTTTTCGAAGAATTTTACTTTGTTTAAATTACAATCAAGAAGTATATCAGGTTGACCGTAGCAAGTCATGAAAATAAACAAAGTAATGGGGCCAACTGTTTGCAACTATTTTGTTACTCTTAACATACAGATATGTCCTCCGAGCTGGTCGGCGTTGGGATAATATCCAAAATTGGGTCGTAAATCGCTGGATAGCAGAGTCGCTTACGCAGCGGCGATGGTGCAGAATGCTAGTACACTACACAAGCAATTTGTTTTAAATATATATTTTAGTGGGTCGAATGGGCTGGTGTGAAAAATTACAACTCGCTAGTACTGTCAATTGGATTTTTATTGGTCTTAGTGATGTAGTATCCCTGCACGAGTGCACTAGAGATTTTTATTATTGTTAGTGGTGTAGTATCCCTGCACGAGTGCACTAGAGATTTTTATTATTGTTAGTGATGTAGTATCCCTGCACGAGTGCACTAGAGATTTTTATTATTGTTAGTGGTGTAGTATCCCTGCACGAGTGCACTAGAGATTTTTATTATTGTTAGTGGTGTAGTATCCCTGCACGAGTGCACTAGAGATTTTTGTTGTTGTTAGTGGTGTAGTATCCCTGCACGAGTGCACTAGAGACTTTTGTTGTTGCTAGTGGTGTAGTATCCCTGCACGAGTGCACTAGAGATTTTTGTTGTTGTTAGAGATGTAGTATCCCTGTACGAGTGCACCAGAGATTTTTGTTTTTGTTAGTGGTGTAGTATCCCTGCACGAGTGCACTAGAGATTTTTGTTGTTGCTTGTGATGTAGTATCCCTGTACGAGTGCACCAGAGATTTTTGTTGTTGTTATTATCTCTATACGAGATGTTGATGTACGAATATTATTACGCGCAAGAATGGTTTATGTCGCAAGTTTTATTTTGATATTTAATGTTCTTGTATCTCTATGTAAGACACTGATACACACATATATCACTGTTCAGTATTGTCATAATATATCGACCATTATCTAAGACATGAGAAAGGTTAAATGAAAGAAGAGTTTAGTCATCTTTACTCATCTATATTTCAAAGTTCGTTGACAACACATACAACTTAAATACCAATAGTACATGCATTAGCTTAGATCATGTGATTATTTCTCCTTGAGAGTGAATATTCCAAGTAATCCAAGTAATCAATCTTCATCGAACACGTCCTTCAATTTTTGTAATATGTGGAGATTTCATACCAAGACATACTTCACAAATGTTTGCATCATTTAGGACAGAATGACTTACACTTAATGAAGATGACCATTAAGAAAGCTTGCTTTTGCATTATCCTATTATAAAGGATTACATCCATTACACTAATTTTTATCTGCATTAATGTTAAAAATTAAACCATCAATCTCACCTTATTTATAGGGTTGTAAAAAGTAGGTAAATACATATCTTACACTGAAAGTTATACAGGCATCTCGTAATATCAGTCTGGTACTCTTCGTATATTTTAGATCCAGACACCTCTGGCCAGCTCATTGAAGTCCGGGATCCAGTCCGACTTCCAAGATATTTCGGGTACCAACCTTGTTTCTCAGGCTTGGAACCTTGTTATGCAACAGGTATATATTAACTTCATATATATATATATATATATATATATATATATATATATATATATATATATATATATATATATATATATATATATATATAATTGATACACTATCCAATCGAGAATAGATGTGGAGAATAAAGGTAAAAAAATAGCGGTGAGTCTACTGTGAGCATTTAGGTAGGACAACTTTTTTTTTTTTTTTCTTTTCGCTGTTGATAACGCATGAAATGCATAATCAGTGAGGCAACACTATGTGATTAGCTGAAAGTTTCCAAATAAGTGGGAAATTAAGCAAATTCAATCTGACATACTAAAATCTAAAATTAACACTTCTCTATCAGATTTATATAACACTTGCCATTTTTATCGTGTTCGCATTGTACTTACACATATCTTTTTTAGTTCCGCTCCGTCTAACAAAACCAATGCACTTGAAAATTGTCAAACGTTGTAAATAAATAAATAAATAGATGTGCCAGCATATGAACATTTTATTATATACATTTATTATATACATATTGTTTTCATGTTCTGTTCATCATTGGATATACACTGTATTTGACGGGGTAAAAATAAACCAAATGAGCATTGATAATGATACAAGCAAGCAAGAAATATCTCAAAAAGAGGATTGGCGACGACGGTATCAGTAAAGGAGCAATAACGGTGTCACAATCGCATAGTTTATACAGTCCGCAACCTATGCTTTTTAAAGCAAAATCTCATTTCTGTGGCAGTCATGTCATAGCTAAAGAAGCCACATTTTGCGTAAACCTGACATATTATGTTCGATAAACACATTTCTACCAAGTTGGATCAAAATTGCCTAAACAGTTTTGATAAGTCAAACTAAGACATGGTTGCTATGGCAATAACATCAGTAAATACAAAAAACTGCATACGTGTTTCGTTCTGAGTCGGCGGAAAGAACGAGTTTGCTAGGGTGTAGGGATACGTATTCAAAAGCAATATCAAACGAGTTTTTCCCCGACTCAGAACAAAACACGAAAGCGGTTTTTGTATTTATTACATACCCCCTCTTTTACGCTTTCAAAATATTTTTAGCTTTACTTTATGAATGAAATTCAAAACGAATTGGGATTTCTAAACGTTGGATTTCCTGCGTCTAAAATTACACTGGTCTACAATTTTTTTCGAAGTCGCCTGCTATTTATTAGGGATTTTGATGTACTGAATTCAAATATGACAATTAAAACAACTGATTGGCTACTGTTTCCAAGATATTTAAGTTTTTACATTTTACGTCTATGTATATTTTGTACATAGTAGAGTTTTAATCATAAATTGTAAACCTAATCTTTTTCATGTGTTTATGGTTGCTTTACATGATAATATTTCACCTGTCCTGTTTATGTAACACTTTAAAAAAACAGCAAAACGGTTATATAAATAAAAATATATTGAAACAAAAGTCAAAAAACTATTATGTATATATAAGTGCATAGTTTAATCCTTATTCAGTGTCTACTCGGGGCTTCTTGGCTTGTCTCTTGTATTCATTAAATGGAGCATCTCTTGTCACTGTCCAGCAATAGTCTGCAAGCACTGATGGGCTCCATTTGCCCTGATAGCGTTTCTCCATTGTTGCAATGTCCTGGTGAAATCGCTCGCCGTGCTCGTCGCTCACTGCTCCACAGTTCGGTGGAAACAAATCTAGATGAGAGTGCAAAAAATGTATCTTTAATGACATGTTGCAACCATGGCTTTTGTATGCCTTGAGGAGGTTTTCCACCAACTCCCTGTAGTTGTCTGCCTTGTTGTTTCCGAGAAAATTTGTTGCCACTAACTGGAAGGCTTTCCATGCCGTCTTTTCCTTGCCACGCAGTGCACGGTGAAATGCATCATCTCGAAGAAGTTCACGAATCTGAGGACCAACAAAGACACCTTCCTTTATCTTAGAATCACTTAACCTTGGAAATGTTCAATGGAGGTACTTGAAAGCTGCTTGTGTTTTGTCTATGGCCTTGACAAAGTTCTTTATCAGACCAAACTTGATGTGCAAGGGTGGTAACACAATCTTCCTTGATTCAACAAGTGGTGGATGCTGAACACTTTAAATCCCAGGCTCCAATGACTGTCGGAGTGGCCAATCTCTCTTGATGTAGTGGGAATCTCTCGCACGACTATTCCATTCACAGAGAAAACAGCAGTACTTTGTGTATCCAGTCTGCAGACCAAGCATGAGAGCAAGAACCTTGAAATCGCCACAAAGCTGCCACTGATGTTGGTCATAGTTTATGCACCTCAAAAGTTGTTTCATGTTTTCATAGGGTTTCCTTCATATGGACTGCATGACCAACTGGAATTGATGGCAAAACACTGCCATTATGCAGCAAAACAGCTTTAAGACTCGTCTTCGATGAATCAATGAACAGTCTCCACTCATCTGGATCATGAACGATGTTGAGGGCAGCCATCACACCATCGATGTTGTTACAGGCTACAAGATCACCTTCCATGAAGAAGAATGGGACAAGATCCTTTTGACGGTCACGGAACATGGGAACCCTAACATCACCTGCCAGGAGATTCCACTGCTGTAGTCTGCAGCCCAACAGCTCTGCCTTACTCTTGGGTAGTTACAAATCCCTGGCAAGGTATTTCAGTTCTCCTTGTGTTAGGAGGTGTGGTTCAGAGGAGGAGGATGGGATAAAATATGGGTCATGTGACATTGATGGTTCAGAACTAGAAATTTCATCCTCTTCCTCTTCGTCGTCTCACTCAAGTGAGAATGATTCTGGTGCATCTGGAACCGGCAGTCCTTCTCCGTGACTAAATTATTTGAACGTGGAAAGTTATAATTTCCTTCTTCAGACACAAAAGGAGGGAGTTATTCAATAAAATAATCCAGAGTTTGACTCTTTCTAATTGTATTTAATTTAATTTTTGTCTTTTACGTCAAGACTGCACATTTTTCTGCCCAGTTTTTAAAAAAAAGAGATTGCCTACTCATGTATTTTGGAAGACCGGTAACTATTCTTGCCACTTGTAGCTGTGGTTGGGTCCCCAGATGGCTGAGTGTAGCTGTAGCTTGTAGCTTGTAGCTGTAGTTGGGTCCCCAGATGGCTGAGTGTAGCTGTAGCTTGTAGCTTGTAGCTGTAGTTGGGTCCCCAGATGGCTGAGTGTAGCTGTAGCTTGTAGCTTGTAGCTGTGGTTGGGTCCCCAGATGGCTGAGTGTAGCTGTAGCTTGTAGCTTGTAGCTGTAGTTGGGTCCCCAGATGGCTGAGTGTAGCTGTAGCTTGTAGCTTGTAGCTGTAGTTGGATCCCCAGATGGCTGAGTGTAGCTGTAGCTTGTAGCTTGTAGCTGTGGTTGGGTCCCCACATGGCTGAGTGGTCTAAGGAGCTCGCCTTTACTGACCACTCACACATCATACCTCTGTCCGTGTGAGTTCGAGTCTTGGCTTGACCAACGTGTATATGTGATAAAGCTAGCAAGTAGCTTCCCGTGGATGGCTCATTCTTCCAGGGATCTTCAAGGGTACTTTCTGCACCAAATATACTGGCCGCCATGCATAACCTATCATGTGCTGAAAAATGGTGTTAAACAACACAAAACCAAACCAAATCTAGCTGTAGTGTTTCAAGTTTGTCCGAATCTATAAACGAACATCCATCCCAGACTACACAGGTATATTCCAAAACTGGCCTGATATAAGTTATATAGAGTTTAGATAAAATGTGTCTGATGAGTTTGTATTTTAGTGTTTTTTGAAGATTGGCTGTTCGAGATGATGCTGTTTTTAGATTGTTATCAATATCACAGGTCCATCTGATATTTGATGAAATAGCACTCCAAGATGGCAATGAGAATCCACGCTCTTAAAATTAGTATTTTCAATAACAAGTTTAGTCATATTTACTACTTTTCTTGTTCGTGTGAAAAACATAGCCACATTGTATTTCTGGATTAAACTTTAAGAGCCATTGTTTGGACTATTTATGCAGTTGAATTAGATTATTATTCATGAGTAATTATGTTTCAGCATAATAGTATAAGGGGCTGTCTAATGCAGAGATAAATCATCTGCAAAGAGACGGGTGAGTCAACTCATACCACTGGCATTCTAATTTACGTGGATTAGAAACAAGAGAGGCCAAACACTACGGCATATGTGGCCCTTGAGAAGGTTTTGGATGTCAAAATTGATTGACCGGCCCTCATTGTAAGATCAAGGGGTCAAATATGCAGGTATTAAACATATATATGGCGATCATGCCAGTGATATACGGTTTTTTAAATGAAATTTTTTGTTACCATTGTAAAGCTTCTATCAGCTAAAAGTGTAATCAAAGCTCAGTTTGGAGAAATAACAAAACAAAAGACAATCCTGCCTATATAAGAGATATCAGATGAAATGAGAAGAGGGAACTCGCAGGTAGAAGAAGATAGAATAAAATGTTGGTTACTTAGATAGGGTTTAACTAACTGGATGCATTGGATTTTTGATTCCGTACCGTATATATATATATATATATATATATATATATATATATATATATATATATATATATATATATATATATATATATATTCCCCAAAAAGTATACCCACTGTTGGCATTTTAGGAGACTCCTCGCGTTAAGAAATTACAATGCCCCTAGGCGGTTATGAAAATAAAACTAATTTTTGTTTTTGATTTACGAAAATATCGTAGTTAATGTTGTGTTCTCTTTAATACTTCAAAACGTCTCTTTAAATCTAAACAAAATATAGAGAGCAATGGTATTCAAAACATAAAAATAAAGAATCAATCCTGTACGTACAGTACTATCAATGTTCATGTTGAATTTTCTTCAACACTAACACAGTAAATTAGGCTGAATTGGAACAAAAGAGTCAGCGCTACAGAGTTGATAATCCAAATGTTGAACCGCTATCTGTATTTAAGACATTTTCAGCACACCATACGGGAAAGCTCATCGGTCTGGAAATGACATTACGCAATACACTTAACAGCCAGACTCTAGCCATGTACATATCGTAGCCAATGAAGCCAACGATATGGTGTTGCTGTTACCATGCTGTTACAGAAAACCATGAATGTTCACAGATGGGAACAGTTACTAAATGATCTTTTCTTTTTCTTTTTTTTTTTTTTTTTTTCTTCATAATCACATCATGTGCAATTTGTCATCATATGAATGAATTATAAAGAGTCTATAATCAGATACTGCAGTCTGAAATGGGATCTAAATCCCATATGATTTCGCTCTCATTCGATCCCACCTGGGTCCACTATTATCGCCATATTGAATAAATGATTTCTCCTTATTTCAGATTTGTCTCCATGGTAAACTTTCTCCCTAATTTAGAGGGTCTCCAATCAGATGCTGCAGTCAGAAATGAGATTTTACTCCAATTTGAACCCCGTGATCCAAATATTCTCGCAGTGGCAGCGCGAGGGGGTCGGGGTCGGGGGGGGGGAGGGGGAAACTGCCACCTGGCGCTGAAATTTTCATAGTATTTCACCTCACCTTAGTGTAACGGGGGAAATTCTTGACAAAACTTATATTTAGCAGGTGGGAGTGAAATTGGCAACTGACATAAAAATTGTTCTCTGTGGCGAAATAAAGAACATTGCCCCGGGCGCCACGAGCCCTCGCGTTGCCACTGTATTCTCGCCCAATTCAATAAATTCTTCCCCCTTTATTACGAGTCGTCTCCATGGTAAAGTGCCTCCTTAACTAGGTAAAAACCCAAACTATGCCACTTCGTCGAAATCCTTTTCCTAGCTGAACCATTAGTCTAATATGTGGTTTCAGATTGGAAATTTAATATTGTGAAACGATAAATGTAACAAATTGAATATCTGGATCGAACGACAGCTATGGAGATGAAGGATTACACGGATATGTCATGAACAATGTGGTAATTCTCTGTAACTTTAACATACGTGTTGATGTTCTGTTTCTGATCCGTGAAAATACACAACTTGCTCGGACCTCATCCACAGTTCTGCGTTAAATTCCTCAACCTCAACTATTCCACGCTTATTAAAATAAAAAGAAACAAATTATCGAAAACAGAGATAATAATTCCTTGTTGTGACTAAACATATTGACTTTAGAGGACTTATAAATACTGAGTAAATCACATCTTCATATGAACCAATATCAACTTCTGATTAGTTAATACTGTGAATGACGTCAGTAATAAAATTATGCATATGATGGCGTCGTTAAGCAGGGTTGACTGGGTAAAGAATTATTTCACTAATCTTATAGTTCCATACTAGTTCGTAGAACGAATAGTCATCGTTTTAAATCACCACAGTTTACAAACCAGAAACGGAAACCAAATAAAGCACTCCGGAAAGTATTTGCTGAGGTAACTGTATAAATAACTAAAATTAAGTAATTAATAGATAAATAATAATAAAAACTACGTAACCTCCGTCTATGATTAGAAAATTATACTGCAATATGAACTTTTTATATTTTTCTTAGGGTCCGATTTCAACGGTTATGATGTTTTATAGACTTCTGACTCTTATTGACTTTTTAAAGCGGATTGTTTGACATATTCCATCCTTTTTTTATTTTTAAATAGATATAATTAAGAACTTTTACCTTTATATTTGGACCACATAAGTGCATCGGTAGTGTGTCTAAGGTCTATGAAATAAATAAGAAATATTTGTAGCTACATGAAGGGCATAATATGTACCAAAGTGGGATGGAAATTTATAACGACTGCCTCTCGCAAACAACGAAATTTCCCTGCTACTAATGTGTACATGACATTTCCTATATCGGATATTTGTCTAGAAGTATGCAATGTACCTGCACAATCTCGGCTACTGTTGTACACATTGTGAGTGAAGGGAGAACAAGTTTTGTGAAGAGAATAATAATAATAATAAATAATAATAATAATAATAATAACCAACATCATCATCATCATCATTACTACTATTATTATTGTTATTATTATTATCATTATTATTATTATTATTATTATTATTATTATTATTATTTTTATTATTAACAATACATGAAGTTTTAATAAAGAGAAACAACTATGCAGCAAGATCATTGATAAACAAACTAGTTCACACTGAATGTCAGTATTTAAACATATCATTCGCAGTTCAAATGTTGTGGAGCAAACGACTACAGAGACTTCACCGGAGCATCAAAATGGAGCACCACCAAATACACTGGTACTTGCAGCTGCACACTAACGACTCCGCTGGCCTGTTGTAAGATACTACCATCCGGTTCTAGTTCGAGCGACCTTGTGTGCGCAAGCAGTCCAACAACGGACATTAACTACTTGAACACGGTAAGACACAAAAACACACACACTCTCTCTCTCCCTCCCTCTCTCTCTCTCTCTATCTCTCTCTCTCTCTCTCACACACACACACACGCACGCACACACACACACACACACACATACCATCCGTGTAAAAAAACACTTTTGATGGGTTCCATGTATACATGGATCAATATTTATTCAGACACATATACAAACCACCTGTTCAAAAATGCTGCTATTAGCTTGCTCCCTGAGTGGTATTTATTCACAAGTTTGACTATATATATATATATATATATATATATATATATATATATATATATATATATATATATATACAGAGACAGACAGAGAGATTAATTCATCAAATCACTAGGCGAACAAAAAGACCATAATATATGCTGATATGTGTGGAACTGCAATATTCTAAATTTTTTGCTACACTATATTTAAAATGTTCAAATAGGATCCATGAACAAAATTATCCTCAGGGCCAGCGCAAGGGTATTTGGCGCCCTAGGCGAACATTCAGCCTAGCGACCCCCTCCCCCACAATTAACTTTCGAAAATGAATATTGTGCGAACGCGAACACACACAAACAAACACACACACACACACACATTTATTCTTTCCTTCTGTGTTTCTCTTTCTATTTTTAGACGCTTATTGATGTTCTATTTTACTCTGTTTCTCTTTTTTTTTTATTCATTCAGTTTTTTTCCGACCCCAAAATGTTGGCGTTCTAGGCGACCGCTTAGTTTGCCAAGCGTTTAAACTGGCCCTGATTATCCCCTCATATCTAATATATCAGTAACTGATTGCAATTTACATCCATTTGTGTTTTTGTTTTGTTATCCATTTAGTATTATTTGTTTTGTTCTGTTAACAATACTTTCCATGTCCAATATTTATTTATGCTTTCAAAAAACCAGAGACAATGAACGAATTGAATTTAAGAGATCGCGGTAAAGTTAACTACAATCCATTTAATTAACAATGGTATAGATGGTATACATATGGGAATGCTGAGACTAATTCTATCATTATATATGTTGATGACATTATCATATTCTCTCGTACCTTAGATGGTTTACAGAAAGGATTGGGTGCTCTCTTTGAGTATTGTATTCCACAGAAATTGGAGGTTAATACATATAGGATAAATAATATTGTTTAATTGTTTTTTTGAGTTTTTTTAAAGAAGGTTGTAAACTGTCTGAATAGATACATTTTAAACATATTGTCTGGAATTTAGAAAGTTTCTAAATATTCTTACCTTGGTATATTTTCACAATAGATGTCTTCTTTATCAAAGCATGTAAAAATTCTGGTTGCTTAAGCTCAGATAAATATTATTAAGTTAAATAAATATTTTAAAATGTTCCTATTACAGGAAATCGCAATCTGTTGTATTAATTACTTTTGCCAATATTGAAGTATGGATCTGCGGTTTGAGGATATTATGAAGATAATTGCATTGAAAGAGTTGTTTACTTGGTGTAAAGCAGTGTACTCAAAATATTTTTATTTATGGGGAACTTGGAAGAAAATCCTGACTGACTGGTAGGTAGCATAGCATTATCGAATATTGGTTCACGATTTTCAATGTTATTGGTAGAAAATATATACAAATTATATACAATTTGTTACCAAGTGGAATGGATATTTCCCATATAAACCAAACTAAAAACGTATTGTCATCTCTTGGTTTTTATGATGTTTGTATGGAGCAGTGAGTAGAGAATAAAACACATTGTCCTTTTAAGATTAACTCACAACAAATTACAAAAATTGGAATTCAAGTTTATCCAGATTATCTAGAGAAGAAATTGCAAATTATGGTTTTCAGTCATATTCAAACAGATTCAATGTTCCTAAAGTAAGAACAGTTTTAATTATATTAATGTTGCCATGACATATATCGTCTAGAAATTGAAATTGGAAGATAAACAAACCATTTAATTCCACGCAAAAACAGGCTAGGTAGAGATTGTAATGAAATTGAATATGAGTTTCATTTAGAAATTTAAGAAGAATTACATTCCGAACACAGACATATTATTTATTTTATTGATCTTTTAAATATAAAAAACCCAGATATTATTAAGAAATTTGGTATATTAGTTCACAAAACATTTGTGCATAGAAGTAGTATGATTTCTGTCCAAGACTGATATGGTATGTACAGAGGTATTCCAATAATCTTTCATTTAGCCAATATTTTGTATCTTCTCCATATAATCTAATCTGTAAGACTGCAACGTTTACACGTGTAAACAGTTAAGTGTAGTTTACTGTCTGTAAACGTTTACAAAATCGGTAACCGTGTAAACCGGTGGTTCCCAAACTTTTTTGATCGCGAACCTAAATACCATCTTTTGCGACCCAAAATGCAGTACCATTATATCATTTGGGTCGCGAAACGGGGTTTGGGAACCACATGTGGAAACGAACATGCACGTGGTACATTTGGTGTTAGCAAATGCGCATGTCCAGGCAGTATGTCAGGTTGCATTATTAATCATATACATATATGTAGCAATACCAAACAATATCACAACAATCCTAACTATGTTATACCTAAATTTTTGGATATATTCAACAAAGACACGACTTACAAACTTAATCCTGCCATATTAAGAAGTTTTAAAAAAGTACAACAAATGAAACAACTGCAAGTTGTGCAAGATCTAACATGCATGTTATCAATGACGTATAGATGAATAGATGTCAGCTGTCAAGGTGCAGATCAGCGGAAAGGTTGAGTTTCGAATCGGTTCGATTAAACGGCATTGTTTTGGTTATTGTATATCGTGTACACGTTTAGAATTTGTTTTGTAAACGTTGCAGCTTTACTCATCTCCAACTTATTTCTTGTGTGACTTTTAAACATTTATGTTTTTGAATACAATTTTTACACATATTATGTTTAGTAATTTAATTATACGTACCTTTCAAGATGATTTTCGAATTTATGATATTGCAACATTGCATGTGGTGCTAAATAATTTCAGAAATCTACTTAAGTACATGTTTAGTATACTACCGCCATCTAAGAATGCATTGCTAACATGACTGTATGCTCGAGAATCGTCGGACCTATTAGCAATAAAGGTTCTCCTCCAGATGAAGAGTTTAAATAGAAATTTAGTTTATATTTTTAATTGACATATCACTAGAGAGGCGATAGTTTTCTATCTACTCATCAAATAATATTGTATATAAAATCAAAGTTTTTCTAACGACATTCATCTTCGTATGAAGTATAAAAATATTAAGTATATACAAGCAGGTACTTTAAATTTTTATTCAAATTTTGATGCAAAGTTTCGTTGTCGAGGTCATTTGGATTTGCATGTGTGTTAATCACGGATGTGTCGGAGTATCGATCGGATCCGAATGTTCCGACAAAATTTCCTGATAGAGTTTTATATTTACATAATGACTTACATATAAGTAGGCTATCTGGTCGAATTGAATTTAAGAATCTCACATATAAGTAAGCTATCTGGTCCAATGGAATTTAAGAATCTTCGTAGCCAAAATAATAACGCCTACTTATTTGAGGTAACATTTTCTGTAAAGTAAAGTATTTCTTTTCAATTTTTACATCCGTAGTAGAGAGCTTTTCCCGATAAATAGTGACAATTTAACGATAATTAGATGAAAAACAATACAGTTATGATAAATTAAATTTATATATGTTATATACTGGAAACAAATTAGGCTTTTAACAACTAGTGCGGCGCAAATCTTCTTTGTCAGACAATATTTGCACAAAAAGAGATGTCATAAGGAAATTGTTCACACGTTCCCCGGGAAAGGATTGCCTAGCTGCCCATTAGAATTTACAATAGACAATAATTAACTGACAGCTGGTGGTAGATAGATGGAGTTTTTGATTCATAAAATTGCGATACGTCTGTATTTGACAGACGGATGTGCGAAGTGAGCGATTCGTCAATTTTGTTGGAGCCTGCTTAAACACAACAGAAACACAACTTTCTAGGCATCATTGCTGTCGCTACTTTAGTAATTATAAGTCTTTCCTTTTTTCTTAGACGACGTCAAGCTATTTGATTATATTAGGACATAATGAAACATGTTAACGAAGCAGCAGTATTGATCGAAAATAACACAACCTCTTCTTAAATACTGGTATTCACTCCGTTGGAAAGGGTACGGATATATGTTGTAGCGACTTGAATGCACGTCGGTTTTGGCGGGCCGTGACTCAGAATAAGAAATCTGATCCTTACATGTGTTAAATGTCCTCGACATGTGCAAGAAAATGTCCAAAAGAGGTAAAATGTCTCAAGATCGGCGATAACTAAATAGGAATATGCGAGTATTTCACTTATTATTACGAAGCTGGCAGAAAAAAGAGCAATGGGTTCCACCCATCCGTTCGTTCGTCCGTCACTCCAAGTCCGTTTAAGATTGATCTTTGAAAATTTGTACATATATAAGTCTAATGGTCCAGTTGTGCCTTCTTGCTATTCAGAGTTCTTTAGTTACAGTATTGTTAAAAATTTCGTCTGTTTGCCTGAGCATCCATCCATCCATCATTCACGCTTTGTTCCCGGAGAATAATTTTCAAACAGTTCAAGACATCTCGACGAAACTTGGTACCAGTATGAGACACCTTGTCCAAATGTGCATGTTTGCAATTCACAGCTCTTCAGTTTCAATATTTTTAATGCTTTTTGTCTATGTATCTGCCAATCCATTCAGTCATTATCCACACATTTGTTTCCGGGGAAAATCATCAAAACCGTTTGCAACATCTCTTTTAAATCTGGTACACATATTATATTAATGGTGTTGATATACCCTACGCTATTCGCAGTTTTTCAGTTTCAATACTTTTAACGTTTTTGACAGTTTTCTGTTGATCTATTCATGCATCATACATATATTTGTTTCCGAAACAAAACTCATGATGTCAGTCACTCACCTCCCTGCATACCTTGTAAATACGACCTTCCTATATATGAAATCTTCAACAAATCCTATAATCTTCTAACATACTTTTTTTTTTTTTTTTGCGGGGCCGGAAATATAGATGATTCTGTCTCCTTGGTCATATTGATTAACAGATATATTCTAAACAAATGATCAAAATCCGTCTTTTGGAACCTTTTTAATGCATTTTTCAGGCAATAACAACTTTTCATTGCAAGCATCAACTTATTCAATGAATTAGACATGTTGATTTTGTGTTTGGCTACTACTCTTCGAAGAGTTCAAATTTACCGGTAATCACCTCTCTGTAAAAAGAGCGAAGCTATATATGGAGTGCAAAACATACTTGATGGGTAGTAGATATCTTACAATTTCTAGCAACTACTGTGTACGATTTCTTGAGATTTAGCCGTCGACGGGTGTAAGGTTTTATAGTTGTCTCCCTCTTTGATATCCACCGACAGTTGAAGTATTGGTATTTGTTTTCTTCTCGAAGAGAATTTTTTTTTAAATAGGAGTGACAATCCAAAAGAAAGGTACTGAATTTCACAAAAACAATACGGGTCATGCGTTCCGTGCAAAATATGTCATAAAACAAGTTGTGTATGTCTGTCAATCGTTGTATAAAATTAAGCGATCATGGGTATATGTTGTAACAATCAGAGGTATATAGATATTTCATGTGAAAAAAACTTAATAAAATATATTACATGCCAATATTTACTAACGACATGACACTTTTAGGCGCTGGAACTAGTACATACAATTATATTTTCTGGAAGCACTACACCCGCAACTGATTTTTACCTTAGAGGTTGACATGCAAGTAAACGAAAATAGAATGTAGATCCATATGTCAGTAGTGGTATATTGACATCAAACAATTTAAAATTAGTAATTTAACAGATGAACATATGAAGGATAATTTTCTTGTAAACATCGAAAACATTACAAAAAATTGGATTGGTCATATCGTGCAAGACGGTTTATGATTTACTTGACATTTTTAAAAATCTAAACTATCTTGAAGTCTTGTACAATAGGTTTAAAAGCAACAATAGCAAATATGTTGCAAAGTGTTTGACTTGAATAGCATTTAAATTTATTGAATATTCATGCCCTTATTCAATTTTCTTATCGATAAGGTCTTTTCCTGTCTTCATTTTCTTGCAGCTAAATTATATTGGTAACAGCCCTATGTTATACAAAAATCTATACATTTAGTTTTATTGCTTCAGACTGAATAGTGAACGAAATACTTTTTTGATAACTGTTACAGAAAGTTCAAAAATATTTGTCGCACTCGATAATATACTTTATTGAAAACATGAGATTATACAAGCAGATATAATCCGTTGTCACGTTGACAGATTGAGATGGAAGAAGCAGATATAATCCGTTGTCACGTTAACAGCTTGAGATGAAAGAAGAACGTACAATCCATGGACACGTTGAAAACATGAGATTAAACGAGCAGATATAATCAATTGTCACGTTGCAGAGCGGGTAAGCTCGACGCCTAATTTGAAGCTACAGTTATTGAATTTACTCCATACGCCAGAGTGAATGTACTTCTTTTAAATTACGTTAAGCTTTCTTCTGAGATAATGAAGAAGTTTTCTTTTTCGGTTCTCAGGGGTGCGTGAGCAAGGTTTGGAACGACTACATCCTTGGAAACAAGGCCATTATTGGTGGCGGATTTGCTGGACTGGCAGTTTTCCAGGTACAAACTGTCGTGTATGTGTGTGTGTGTGTGTGCGTATATATATATATATATATATATATATATATATATATATAAATATACCATTTTCATCTTACGATATCTCGCGAAATTAAAAAATGGGTGTTTAGAACCTTTTTCTGTAACAAATACGCCATATGTATCAATTAGCTGTAAAGTTGATGATCTAAACGCTAATTGTACTAAACAAGTCGCTAGTATACACAGAAAGGTCACATGCAACCACAGTTTGTAACAACTCAAATTATTTACATGTACCAGTTAGCTGTTTCATATAATGCTATATCGATTGAGAGCGTCTATCATTATATGTGTACAGTACTGTTAATGTATTCAATAGAGTAAGCATTTGTATAGCCGTTGTTGTGGGGATCGGACCACTAATTAATTTCCCATAAAACTTTATGTTAATATATTAAAAAATAAAATTAATTTCGTCATTAGGTTGGCATACAAACCACGCATGCTTCCATTCATTAGAGTCATTGAAATTGTTTTCAGACTTGAAATACAGGTGTTTGGCAGCATTTTCTTCAGCCTCGTTCTCCCAAACAGGGCGACTCCATGGTCTGCACCTAATAACATAGCTTCGCACCAAGAATTCATACGCTATTTTGTCAGTAGGAAATTAAATACATCATATCAAAATAAAAGTAGATATTTTGTTGTCAGCTGTAGTACATAGATTGAAGTTAATAAAATGAATAATGGAAGAAAATTAAATCCATTTACTAGCTATACGTTATATTTTATCTCCCTACCAGTAGATTGGTTCTCTGGCTGTAAAGTAATCAGTGGTCCGATACCTTTTTGTAATTGATACTAATCTTCCTTGCTGATGATTGTGGTTCTGCGTTATCTGTTTCAAATAACGCTATGTGTATTGCGAGCATCTACCCTTTAAGGATTGTTTGTTGGTAGTAAGGTGTAAGTGTTACCAGGTAAAATCAAAGACAGTGTATTCGATCACTCCACAATCACTCCTCGTTCACACTCAGTCTGGTCGTCCATTATTTGGTACCCTTTCCAACTCCATTTTTGTTGTGTCGAATTTCAATGAATTTGACATAAAACCGCAGACAGCGATAGTATTTGGGATAATATCAATCATTTGGCATTTATGTACATCTTGTACAGATTTTTTGATAATTTCACCAAAGTTGGTCAATTTCATCTTACATCGCACACAACCTTCAGCAGCTTTGTTTTCGATGGCCTATATCTATGACTAAAATATCAACTCGAACTTTCAAAATGCTCTTGATAATTTAAATTTACAAGAGCTTTGCCTGTGCCACTGACACACAAAACGTTTGGCTGATATCACGTACCTTGAAACTGATAACGACTTAGTGTTACTGATAACGACTTAGTGTTACTGATAACGACTTAGTGTTACTGATCACGACTTAGTGTTACTGATAATGACTTAGTGTTACTGATAACGACTTAGTGTTACTGATCACGACTTAGTGTTACTGATAACGACTTAGTGTTACTGATAACGACTTAGTGTTACTGATCACGACTTAGTGTTACTGATCACGACTTAGTGTTACTGACAAGACTTAGTGTTACTGACAAGACTTAGTGTTACTGATAACGACTTAGTGTTACTGATCACGACTTAGTGTTACTGATAACGACTTAGTGTTACTGATAACGACTTAGTGTTACTGATCACGACTTAGTGTTACTGATAACGACTTAGTGTTACTGATAACGACTTAGTGTTACTGATCACGACTTAGTGTTACTGATCACGACTTAGTGTTACTGATCACGACTTAGTGTTACTGACAAGACTTAGTGTTACTGACAAGACTTAGTGTTACTGATAACGACTTAGTGTTACTGATCACGACTTAGTGTTACTGATAACGACTTAGTGTTACTGATAACGACTTAGTGTTACTGATCACGACTTAGTGTTACTGATAACGACTTAGTGTTACTGATAACGACTTAGTGTTACTGATCACGACTTAGTGTTACTGATCACGACTTAGTGTTACTGACAAGACTTAGTGTTACTGACAAGACTTAGTGTTACTGATAACGACTTAGTGTTACTGATCACGACTTAGTGTTACTGATCACGACTTAGTGTTACTGACAAGACTTAGTGTTACTGACAAGACTTAGTGTTACTGATAACGACTTAGTGTTACTGATCACGACTTAGTGTTACTGATAACGACTTAGTGTTACTGATAACGACTTAGTGTTACTGATCACGACTTAGTGTTACTGATAACGACTTAGTGTTACTGATCACGACTTAGTGTTACTGATCACGACTTAGTGTTACTGACAAGACTTAGTGTTACTGACAAGACTTAGTGTTACTGATAACGACTTAGTGTTACTGATCACGACTTAGTGTTACTGACAAGACTTAGTGTTACTGATAACGACTTAGTGTTACTGATCACGACTTAGTGTTACTGATAACGACTTAGTGTTACTGATCACGACTTAGTGTTACTGATCACGACTTAGTGTTACTGACAAGACTTAGTGTTACTGACAAGACTTAGTGTTACTGATAATGACTTAGTGTTACTGATAACGACTTAGTGTTACTGATAACGACTTAGTGTTACTGACAAGACTTAGTGTTACTGACAAGACTTAGTGTTACTGATAATGACTTAGTGTTACTGATAACGACTTAGTGTTACTGATAACGACTTAGTGTTACTGACAAGACTTAGTGTTACTGATAACGACTTAGTGTTACTGATCACGACTTAGTGTTACTGATAACGACTTAGTGTTACTGATCACGACTTAGTGTTACTGATCACGACTTAGTGTTACTGATAACGACTTAGTGTTACTGATCACGACTTAGTGTTACTGATCACGACTTAGTGTTACTGATCACGACTTAGTGTTACTGATCACGACTTAGTGTTACTGACAAGACTTAGTGTTACTGATCACGACTTAGTGTTACTGATCACGACTTAGTGTTACTGATAAAAAGCTACAGATATAGCACCTTTATTACAGTTAGCGTTTATGGAAAGCCATTAGGGCCATAACGTACAACTTTGCGCGATCCCCAAATCGGATAGCGCGATTTTGACAGAGAATGTATTCACGTAATATCTTCTGTTTCTACTTGATTTGAGCGTTCTTGCTTACGCATAGACAAGACATTTAAAGGGTGCTCAGATTTACTATATTATTTAAACGATGTTCTTGAATTTCTCTCGAGATTGTGTATTTAAAGCTCATGAATACGCATCGCGGTTTTCGCGAACACGTGATATACAGACAAAGATAGTTCGATTAATGCAATCTTTTATATTTGGTGTGTCAAGATAGCGTATTCTTGCCTCAAGAAATGCACATCCGAGCATCTAAAACGTGCAGTATTTGTACATTATAGCCCTATTGTCTTGTCACAGTAGTTAAATAGCGGGTAATGGAAGCCTAGCTTGTGCGTCCTGGAGAATTCAATTTACTTGCAGTACAGAGATCACATAATTAAAATAGCCTTCTGATTGGCTCTCTCATGGTTGTCAAACGTTTCCACTGTATGGGCAAGATGGCTTGCCATTTTAGCTTCGTTGTTATTATATGCGATTTATAGAGAAAGCGTGTGTACTATAGCGGTTAATAAGGGCGTCTAAACACATGGTCATCAGTTGCCACCGCCTTAAAGAACGAGCCCTTATTCTCACGGCCACAACATTCATCTTTACCGCCATTATCACCTACTGCATCATCATTTGCTTTCACTGCAACGTTTTCCAGAGTTATAGCTACTATATGTAAAACTTGTGTTATAGTATTCGTCATTGCTACTACTACTGCTGTTATTGCTGCTGCTTCTACCACTATTCTAATGCTATATAACAACCCCTAATGATACAATATTTCATTCGAAATTGCAACTGGAACACCATATGGGAATGGCTAGAACGGCTATATACTGTTCTCTGTCTGTTCTTTATCTTCACTCTTCAATTCTCGGCACACAATTTTTATTTGATTTCTAATAAATTGAAAACTTGATATTTAAGATCTCAGGGTGCGTGGGTGGGTAGGTGTGGGTTTTTATATATTTTGCAGGGTCACAAGTCACGATTCCAGGCTATAACACAAATATTTATATCTACTAGCTTCCTCAGTACAATTTCCTACAATTTTTGTTATTGTTATTAAAACCATTGATATTTTCCGTGTGGTGTTTTTTTTTTTTTTTTTTTTTTTTTTTTTTTTTTTTTTTTTTTTTTGTAATACCTGCTACATTAGGTGTTCAAAAGGTACGATAATCAATCCTTAATAAATACAATGCTTCATTAAAATTCGTCATTGCCAACGCCTAATGTTATAAATAATTGTAAATGCAGAAATTATATCCTGAGGGGTTCTGCTGATATAATTATATAATTAGGGGTTGTAATTGCATCACCTAATGCTAAATTACATCTGATCATTAGGGGTTGATATATTATTAGGGATTACTACAATGCTACCAATATTTTATTCATGTATTCCCACCATCTTCACGGATGTTAATTATCTGACCAGTCTTGTCTCTGCCTCTGCCACTACTGCCATCACTACGACCATTACTGCTACCACTATTACAACTATTCTTAGTCTCGAGGTACTTTGTCACGAGCATGCGGAATACTTCGGGATTTTGGCAGTGATTTTATGTTACAGCTAATCGCACCAATCGGTGCAAGTGTTTGCAGAAATCAGAGCGGATAAAAAAAATAGCCGAGATAAATTGTTTCAGTTGACTGAGATTTGAAGCTAATGCACAAAAACCCACAGTAATCCAAATGCCTGTGACATATGACAGTGCGATTGATTCTTTTATGTTCAACTGCGACTTCTGCGACTCTGTTGACCTCTAGTGTTATTGCTGATGAACTTTAGTGGAGTAAAACTATTATGGATATTACAAGTTTTGGACCATAGCAAATATTATTGTTTACTATAAAATGTGTTTGCATGTCTTGCGACAAGTATAGAATGAGACATATGTGATGATACATCTCACAAGCATCTGAATCTTTCTCTGTCAATGTATTAGAATACATAGTAGCACGACAGTTACACATTATAGTCTACGTTCTGTTTGTTTGCACAGTCATTGCACCTCTTGAATTTTGCATTTCATTTCCCATCTCCATGTTTTTAAACTGTTTTTCACATTTACATATGTTGCATTTTACGAGTGTGCTTTGTTATTTATGATGTAAGTAGTAACTTTTTGCTACAAAATCATACCCCTTTTAGTAGCATTTGTATATCGTTTTGGCCAGTATATGTTTTGAAAAAAGTCTATCATGGAAGTTATCTAGATGTGTTTCTGACGAATTTCATACCAAATCATACTATTTTAGTACCATATGTGCTTGCACACAGTGAAATTATACTATTTGGTTGGTATTATGTAGTTAACTGTAGTTAAATGTTTACTATTTAGTCCACAAATCATTCTTAATTCTGATACTTGGAGTAAAAAGTAGCATGCATATTGCGAGTATGTGAAAAGTAATTGCCCCATATTATCATTTAATTCGTTTGCCTAGAAAGATATGCAATCGTAGTAACTTGACTAAGGTCCAAAACTCACAATATGCATACTACTTCTACGACTACTGATGGTAATGTTGCTTTTCCTAGAACTACAGTTATTAGTGCAGAATGAAGACAAGATGATACTACTACATCCATTACACAACTTCTGGTGCTGTTGGTTCTGCTACAATTACTATTATTAGTACAAATTTAAAACAAATAGTACACTACAACATCTAGTACGACTACTACTACTAGTAGTGCTGAGGTTCTGCTGCATATACTGGTATTAGCACAATATTATGACAAAAACAATACTACAACATCTGCTATTACTCCTGCCGGTTCTGTTGCTTCTGCTTACAAATAGTGATATTTGCACAAAATTAGGACAAAAGTGATGTTACTACTCCTACAACTACTGCTGCTTCTGCTGCAAAAATAATAATAACAATATCAAAGCGTACTACAACTACTACTACTAATAATAATAATACCACCGCTAAGCATATCAAATACTGGACCGTTTATTTCGAATATCCCTTAACCATATGTGAATGATATGTTTTGTTGCGATATATCGATCAAACGTCCGATATATCAATCAAACGTGCGATTGTGACTTTACTGATTTATATCTCTGAAAATTACTGAACATTATTTAAAAAATATTGTTTCACAATTCAGTACCTGGTGACATCAGTGAGCATTTTTAGAAAATATGTTATTACATTTGAGCAATATACTACTACTACTACTACTACTACTAATAATAATAATAATATTATTATTATTATTATTATTATTATTATTATTATTATTATTATTATTATTATATTGCTGAAATAATAATAATAATAATAATAATAATTATTATTATTATTATTATTATTATTATTATTATTATTATTATTACAGGTCATTCTCATTATTCTTGCCTTCGTTATCTTCTTCGGTACCAAGAAAGTGACTTTCGATGAAGGGCCAATAAAAAAGAACAAAGTTGCCCCCATGAAAACTACTTTCAAGAACAACGGTCAGCCCTCGATAAGTCGGAAAAACAACAAGGTGTATCCGGCAAGAAATTAAAATTGAGATTTGTATAGGTTTCCTTCTGTTAGTTCTGATTCTGAATATGTACTACGTTAATGACTGTCCGACTTTGATAGAGTAAAGGATTGTATAATCTTGTCTGGAATAAGTTTCATTTCGGAATATTTCCAACGTAGCTGACGGTTTGGCTGAGCTCTACAGTGATTTTGATCAGTTTAAATGATTTTGCAAACATGTGTCTTTTTAATTTCATGTGATATTGATATTTAGTTTCCAACGACGTACATGTATTTATTTCCCTTAAATTTCAAATCCTAGGAACTGGAAGAATGTATTACAGTTTTAGGACTGTATAATCATGAACGTTACGGATTGCATTTCGGGACACTTTGTCCTTAAGTAAATGAAGGCTCGGCTAAGCCTTGCAATGATCCAAATACTTTCAAAATAAAGTTGTAAAAAACGTTGACCTTACATTTAGCGACATTATTTTTGTACTTTCTGTTGACACATCAAGTATTTGCTATGCAAATGTTGAATATCAAACTGACTTAAAATATTTAGTAAAGCTCAGTGGAAAATTCGATCGATCGATCGATCGAGAGAGAGAGAGAGAGAGAGAGAGAGAGAGAGAGAGAGAGAGAGAGAGAGAGAGAGAGAGCATTGTATTAAGCCAGAACATATTTGCAACTTATTTACTTTTCAAACAAAATAATCTTTTTTTACTGAATATGAATATGATTTATGTTTCTATTTGAATACTGATTTGTTTGATTTCATTTTAATAAAAGTTTACCTCCAAGGTTGTTTTTGTTTTTAAATTTGTTGTGGAACGAATCAAAAGTTTTTATCGAGAATGAGTGTTTGACGCTACGAGTTTGCTTAATTGAAATCCTGCTTTTACCGTCACAAGTTCAGGTTGTGTTCACCGCATTGTCAAATGCACTACAGCGAAGAATATTGCTGGAGAGAAATGTTTGAATAAAACAAAATAACGAATTAATCACACTTTATACTGGAGTTATTTTTGCTTTTAAATCAACAGTGCATTTTCGGCCCACAATGATATCTGCGGCTATTTTTAAACCCAATAAAGTAACCAAAATGATGCCAAGATTGCTGCAACTATCAACTGAAATCAGATAAAATCGTGTTTTATCTGGCTGAAAAATTAAAGCATTTTTAAAGTTATCAATTTCTGACTAGTAAGTAAATATTTAGTTATCTTTGGTAAGGAATACCGTAATCACCTGTTTGAACTGCTTAGTATATGTAGCCATTTTAAACAAACTGACCTTGTGATACTGATAATATCGTACTTTCAATCGCTTTCTTTCGTACTAACACAAAATATTGTACGTTCTGGTATTAAGATAATATAAAGCATGTCTCCTAGAAAATAAATAAAATGAAACATGGATATTCTTTATAATGTGTTTTCCAATTACTAATTACACTTACTTTACATTAGAGAGTCTTGTGAGATCTATGTCACTGATCCCAGTACAAATAACCAAAGTACATTTCCTGGACTCGAAATTTGACGTTAATGTTAAAGTTCAAATTTTCCTCTACCCTAATAGTTCTGAAAATGTTTCTTTTTAATTTAATTTAATTTTATTTATATTTTTTATTTATATTTGTTTGCTTGGGTCGGGTGGGTGGGGCGATGAGTAGAAGGATGGCTGCTAAAATCCGGCCACTTCAACTAACTATTGGAACTACTTTATAACGAGAACAAAACCCTCGAAAAAGTAACACTTTGTCAATAGAATGAAGTGTCCGGATTTTAGCACCCATCCTATCACTTTAAACTAGTATGTCTTCTTTATCTATCTAATTTCATCTAGATACTTTCTTTACTTATTTTCACTAGTGTATTTAAATCATGGTTTACAAATAAATGGAAAACGTGACATTAATTATATATTTCATAATGAGATATTGAAATGTATCAGTGGGAGAAGATTGGTATCGCATTTATCGCCACAGTGGCGATATCACTTTTGGAACTACTTTCTTTTCCCATTTAGGAAATATATCTGCCCTTACGTATGTTGTTCAATCGTATATTTCCATATTGAGGTCTGTTTCATTTTTCTTCTTCTGTTCCAACTCTTTCTGCCTCATTTCCTCTCTCTCTATCCATCAGAATGAACAGATCTTAAAATGTCAAGACTGTAGTATACATTTATGTAATCAATTAGGTGACATAAACAAGCCTAAAAACAAACTCCAAACAAAAAGTAGTTTTCAAGTATTAAAGTTTTACACATGAATCGTGCCAACTGTCAGTGACTGAACCTCCATGACCTGTTTCTATTCGACATATAGTGTCACCTATACAGTTCCTATTTCATTCGGAGACAAAATGTACAAGTTGTTAAGGAAAAACTCTGGATTACATATAGTAATAAAATTATTTTAATTATCGATTTTAACTCTCCTCACAATCCTAACCATGTTCGAAAACGACCGAGACATCGGGGATAGATGAGTGTGGATTGGAAACAGAAATTAATTGACAATCAAAACTGGGGTGTAGCGTCTGCTACCAAACTAGACTGCAAGCTTGCCAAGGCCACACAATTCACGTTTGAATGCAGAAAAAAAGCAAAATAAAGAACCAAAATCTTTATAGGTAAAATCGCAATCATTCATATCTTTAGTTTCAAGATTCTACGCTCTGAAGACTGTCAGATATTGTATTGTTTCTACCCCAACAATGTTCACCGTATCAATCCGCGCAAGAAATGTGTTAAAGAAAATAAAAAAAAATCTCTTCATTTTCGTATGAAAATAATCAATAGTTTCACAAAAACACAATCTGAAGCATCATATGTACAAGCTAAATTTGTAAAACGTCGCTGTCCTAAAATTACAATAAAATTTCGAAACTTCTTTTTATCGCAGTAGCAATGCAGTCGTTAATTGCATTGTCACAGAATGGAGAAAAAACAAACATGCAAATCGACGTGTTTGTCTTAAAAATATACAATATAAAATAAAATCTAAGTTTCTTTGAGTAGATATAAGGAAATATTTCACTCGTGAAGTGGAAACATTCTGTATTGTCACGAAATATTTCCTTATATTTACTCAAAAAGTTAGATATTCTCTATATAATATCAGCAAGCGAGATGGAAAAGCAAAATACTAGTTACCAGCGTAGTAAACGATGTGCATATAACCATAGAAGTGGTCGAGGATATTCGATGGTATATTGGAAATAAGTGATGAAGAAATCTTTAAAAGTTAGTGTGGTAGGACAGTACTATTCTCATTCAACATGGGTTTCAAAACAAAAATATGCTAAAAAGTATGTGGAAGATAATTCGGAAGACAAAGAAAAGAAAATTTAAAATCACAACAAGAAGTGTATGCAAAGGAAAAGCAGAGAACAAATCACGGAAGAGAATGCCTGACAATGAAGCCATACTGTGTTGTAATTTATGATTCAATCGATGTATTCAAAATTTGATAATTAAAAAATGTACTTCATATTTAAGAAATTAACAACGTCTACACCTTATCCTTGACCCGCAGCAATGTTTAATGTTCCCATAAATCCAGCGATTAAAAAATCTTTTAAATTAAATCAAAATCTATTACATCGAATAAATCTATTACACCTATTTTACATGCAAGCCACCAAATATATTAGATAAAAGTTTATTTGCGACAGTCTCCAAAAATGTACTTAGAAACAGATCACAGAGTGAAATGAGATTTTGTCAGAATTAATTTCATTAGGCAGTATGGATGTCAACAACTAGTTGTGGAATTTCATTCTGGCATTTGACAGATCACAGCATTCCAGAGCTGGTAAAACAAGTTCACACATGTCAAAAATATAGTTCCGAATATGTAACTGTTACCTGAATTCGCGATACGTTTGCATAATAACCAAGCATTTAATGAAGTTAAGAATTGCACCACCATGCAACAGTTTAATATATTATGCAATAACTTCAAAACAACACTAAATTATATCTGGAGAAAGAATAAGACTATAATGGATTTTGTATTCACAAGCATTTTTCAAATTTAAAAATAAAGGATTTTACTATCGCAAAAATACATGGACTTAAATGTGTACGATAAAAGTCATATAACTGGACAAAAAGAAATGTCTTGCTCAGGATGGTTGCGGTATTTGGTGAGGATGCCGTATTCATATCGTGGAGGAGAAATAGGATGGAATTATACCCTTCTACGAGATGGAAACTGAGGCAGAGTGGATGAAACTATTAGGTCTAATGTCATCTGTATTTTAGATGCGCAAGTTCAAAACAGAACAAGTATTACACCGTCTTCACTGTTCAAGTTAAGGAACAAGTGTCACAGAGCAATTGATTTTGGTACAAAAAGGATTTGACTCAGACGAAAACATCACGATGAGATGTCACTAGTATGTATTAGAGTCAAAGGTGTTGGCATATTTTAATTGAGTCAACAGTATGTATTAGAGTCAAAGGTGTTGGCATATTTTAATTGAGTCGACAGTATGTATTAGAGTCAAAGGTGTTGGCATATTTTAATTGAGTCAACAGTATGTATTAGAGTCAAAGGTGTTGGCATATTTTAATTGAATCAACAGTATGTATTAGAGTCAAAGGTGTTGGCATATTTTAATTGAGTCAACAGTATGTATTAGAGTCAAAGGTGTTGGCATATTTTAATTGAGTCAACAGTATGTATTAGAGTCAAAGGTGTTGGCATATTTCAATTGAGTCAACAGTATGTATTAGAGTCAAAGGTGTTGGCATATTTCAATTGAGTCAACAGTATGTATTAGAGTCAAAGGTGTTGGCATATTTCAATTGAGTCAACAGTATGTATTAGAGTCAAAGGTGTTGGCATATTTTAATTGACAAGTGATATGATGATGATAATGTGCAGCATTGATCTTCAGAATAACAACTTGAAAAAGTTCAACAGATAACTTGAAGTTAGGACTTAAAACGCGATAAATAGTGACGATGTAAAAATATGATTCATGCAGCTGATAAACTGTCTACGACGATTCGTCAAAAGATAGACTACGTAATAGAAGAAGTACAATAGATGAAGAAAGTGGGTTTGAACAAGTTAGGCAAGAAGAACACAAATAGTGACAGTCTTGTATCGCAACTGCAAGTGATTGAAAAGACAAAGACCATTAAACATGCAAACGATCATTTAGAACTATGATGATGGTTACAGGGGGTGGCTTTTTGACATTTTAGAATAGATTATGATTTTTTTTCTGTTTTGATACAGCATTTACCACTTTGATCAAATATGCAAACTGCATATCAACCAATCCTAAGGTAATCAAAATAAACTTTAACCACTTTATCTAGTAGGTCAAAATGTTCATTCGTATCGACTGTTTGCACCTTTATTTACTTAGGGACAATTGTTGTTGTTGTACAACAGTATATTCTAACGGCTGTTGCAAGGGTCTGTCTATAGGTTTACTATATGGTTGTATTAATGTTTTTTCTTCTGTTGTCCAACCTATAGACTCAAGGAAGTTGCTTTCACTTTGCATAGCTATAGAGTTTTATGACACGATCTTATTTTGACTACTTCTTTTAGAAATGTGCATTCAATTTCTGCCTTCTTTATGATAATACATTGTTTTTCTCTTGCTTTATGTGAGTTTAAAATAATTAATTGTGTGTATCATCTATATTAAAAGCGTGTTTAACCAATTTTTTTCTACTCATATACTAAAGCTGTAGATACAAAAGTCTCAAATCCCTCATTAAATACATTTTGTCATTAAAACCATCTTCAGTTATTGCATCTTTGCTCCCCGTAACAATGCTCATCGTAAAGAGGATTTTCAAATGCATTGTCAACATCGTCTTCAAAACCCTATTTCCCCAGACTCTGAAGAATATCAACAAGAATTGAAAATGTCTACACAAATAAACACTACAAAGAGATTAGTGGTAAAATTTTACCGACAATGAGTTGGAAAACTGGACGAAAAGCATATCAAGAAAACATATGAAATATTTGTCAATGCAAGATCAACTAAACTATCCAAGGCATTTTTATAGGTTATGATCCTAGGAGTAACAACTTTAATGAGTAAATTTCTACCCTTCGATCATATGGATGAATTACAAACCGATTTTAAAGAAGTTTACATGACAGAAAACGGAATAAAATACTTGGCTGTGTTTTTATCATATAAGTTGGGGTTACCTCTGCCCCCAGTTTAAACAAAAATCAACAGAAGAAAGACAAAGAACAAAAATCGTGCAAAAAAATGTGTACATTATGTTTTGTAATCGATACATTACACCCTTGACAACAATTGTAACAACTGCTTTTATTAGCTGAATTTCTATATATTATCTATTTACGTTTTCATGGGAAAGAAGAGAAGAGATTAAACAGACTAAAGTATTTTATGCACAACTTCGATGGCATTTTAATTGTTTTATCTGTTTTTTGCTGATTACCAGGCATTGTGTACTTTCAGTGAAAGTATTGCATCTGCTATTCTGTGTCAAATAAACTAATAGACGTGTAATGTAAGTACACGTGTAAACTAATAGACGTGTAATGTAAGTACACGTGTAAACTAATAGACGTGTAATGTAAGTACACGTGTAAACTAATAGACGTGTAATGTAAGTACACGTGTAAACTAATAGACGCACAAGAAATGAGAAGATCTATATCCAGATTACTATCACCCACACATTCGGGTTTAGTGTAATATCTCTATTCAAATTTTACTAACAGCTTCCTGTTGCATTTGTCTGTTTCCAGTATGTCAAGTTCACCAAATTTCAGTCTAACTACCCGTCTTTTCAAAGATATGCCAGGGAAATGAATGACCAAATAATTAACTTCTTACAGAACTCTGTTAGGTATCTTTCTTGTAGAATGCCACTAAGAAATTCCTAATCTTGAATACTTGGAGCAAACGAATTGTCTTCTCAGGACTCCGTCACTAAAGAACTTGAGATAATTATGTTAGTAGATAGACCGTGGTCTATAATGATAATACAGTCTCTTCATAAAATCATTATGTTAGAGTCCCATGCTAACAAAATTATGTTAAGAATCTCCTAGTCTTTATATACTTGGAGGAATAGAAGCAGTTTCCTTTCATGCTTCCCTCACTAGAAAGGCTTAATAGAATTATGTTATGAAATAATCCATGGAAAAGACTGATAATATGATTAATTCCCAATAGAATTCGGTTTGGGTCAGTACTAACAGAATTCGGTTTGGGTTAGTACTAACAGAATTCGGTTTGGGCCAGTACTAACAGAATTATGTTTGGGTCAGTACTAACAGAATTATGTTTGGGTCAGTACTAACAGAATTATGTTTGGGTCAGTACTAACATAATTATGTTAAAGATTTACTGATCTTGAGAGACTTGGAGGAATAAAAGTACTTTCCTCCAAGGTTCTCTTTCTGGAAGTCCTAACAGAATTCTATTAACTGATAGGCCACGGAAAACAATGCACATTCCTTCCTTTTCTAACAGAGAGTGCGATGTTATCATTATTATGTTAAAAATTTCTTGGACTGCTTAACACAGTTATGTTCGCACTCAAGTCAAGAAAAATAACAATCTTTCAATTCCAATCTGACATATTTATCTAGGGTTCGTTGATAACATAATTATGTAACGAATCCCCTCATCGTGTGTTACTTGGAGAAATATAAACATTATCTTCTCAAGGTAGGTGCAGACGCGGTAGAGGCCAAACACAGTTATGTTAGCAGGCAGGCCGGATGAAAGAAATATAATGCAGACCAGATCTAGCAGAATTCTGTATGAGTCGCTTGATAACGCAGTTCTATAAGAGTCTTATGATCTGGAGATAGTAATGACCAATCAAACTATTATCTTCTCAAGGTTGACTCATTGAAAGGGCCTAACAAAATTATATTAGCTTATAGTCCACAGGAAATAATAATCATGCAATCCCATTCTCACGGAATTCTGTTCGAGACGCTTGTTAAAATAATTGTGTTTTATAAAGTCTCCATATCTTGGGAGTATTGGAATAATAGGACCATTGCTATCCCCGTGCTGGTCAAAGAAAAGGTGTGGGTTATTGCATCCCGCTCATCGGGACATGTATCTATGCATATGTTCAATAGAGAAACTTTAATATATAATTGTAATTTATATTTTATTTTTTTTGGAGTGTGAAGATTTTTTTATTAGGAATTTATATGCATTGTAATTGTGTAGATTTTTTTAATTGAAATTTTAATATTGAATTATTGTAAAACTTATTTAATATTTAGTTATTTACACCATAGTTTAAAAGTACAGAAATTAGATAATTGTATTAAGTCGGCAAACTTTGAATCAATATATTGATTATATGTGTATTTCGTATTTAGAATATATATCTTCGTATGTATTTCTTATATGGATTGTTGTCAATTTAATAAAAGTTGTTACGTCTCTCTACATCTTAGAGTTGCCTCCTTTGCAGAGTTGCCCCCTTTGCAGTTCGAACCCGATACCGCTCTCGCACCCCATCGATGTAACCAGCAACATCGCAAGGAGTGACACCTCCGCAAGGGAAGCCAGAACTAAGTCTTGCTGGACGAACATTCCTTTATCACCAGTAGCAATGACAAACTTTTCATAATAAATGTTGCCCAAAGAAAAACTTTCATTACAAGTGGTGAAGATAAGTGGCCAGGCATCAAAATGCTACCATAATAAATGGACAACAAAACCTTTTCATACCAAAAGTAACATGTTAAAACCAAACCAAACGTCAATGTCAGATGGGGATTTGAATTGAACCCGTGGATCCAACCCAGGGGGTATATAATTAGGGCCTCTGGTCAAAACTTTGAAAGTATTTAGATCCCCAAAACGGCAACAACTTTGCATGCTCCTATTGGACGTAAAGGCGGAAATTCAGATATGCAACTGACTTTGGTCCCGGAGTCCATTGCTACCACTATGGATTTATCCCCTGGGTCATGACTATGGATTTATCCCCTGGGTCATGACTTAAACACTTTTGAGATCACATATAGACTTACAGAGAATGAAAAGACAAAGTTCAACTTCATTTGACATTGACTTCGGGTGACTTGACCCTAGGGGCACAAATTTCAAGTGGGTGGGTAAAAACACCCTAGTCTTCTCATGTTTCACTCGCTGGGATGGCTTAACAGAATTGTGTTAGCAGACAACCAGAGGAAAGAATCAAGGAATCATATCCGAACCAAATTATACTGGGATCCCTAACTGAAATAAATTCAGTTAAGAACTTCCAGGTTTTGAGAAACATGTACTTGGAGTAGGAACAAAATTGATTTTTCAGAGTTCAGTCACTGTTATGGGCCTATCTGAATGAAGAGATCATGCCTTATGTTGGCAGATAGGCAAGGGACAAGAATGATCATGCTATTATTTCCTAGCCAGATTTGTGTAAGTCTCTCCGTAGAATAGACCCGATGCGCATTTTTGCATGTCGCAAGAGGTGACCAATGGAGGCAAATCGTTTTGCCATGGGATGCATTCCTTGGCTTCCTTCTTGCTGAGAATGTCTAGGACATTTTAAAAGATTGCCTCTTATATAAAAGAAATTTACTCTGTCCTTTAAAGATTTTACAATTTTTTCCTTTATTTGTATGCTTTTTTTATACCTAAGCTAGCTCGACACTCTATAGCCAGGATTGTTGTGATATGCCTTTAAATCTATACATCCATACATGCATTCATTCATACATGCATACATACATACATACATACATACATACATACATACATACATACATACATACATACATACATACATACATACATACATACATACATACATACATACATACATACATACATACATACATACATACATACATGCATACATACTGTTAGGGAATTATATATCTTTTTCTTTTAATAATGGTATAGTTTATTAGTTTATGATCTCTGTTCTTAGCCTAAATAGCTGTCGTCTTATGGGTATACATACGGTAGCCTCGATCGATATTTCGCTGAAGTTTTAGTACATAGCGTGTTGGCGCGTGAGGTTGAACTTTTGACCTAGTTCTCGAACTTTAAAGAGTACACATTGTATTGACAGGAATTATAGTTTAAGGTCACATCCGAAGAATGAATCGTGTTTATTAGAAGGAAATTATTTCGAAATACCCAGTTGTTTATCGAAGACGAAGTATGGGTTTTTATTTCGATTCTGCGCATTAAGGCTATATATTTCGAAAATATAGCAAGTATTCTTCATTCTTCATAGTTACATTGAATAGAGAGGTCATAACGAATTTGGTTCATTTTGTGTGTGGGATATTTTACTTTTGATATTAATACAGTGCATTTTGGATTAGTACTGTGTCTTCAACTTAATTATTATACAGCTCTGTGGAATTATCGGAAACATTTCTAGAACTTGTGAGATTCCATATTCGCAAGGATTATTTGGATATAACTTATTCTTATCGACACATTAACACAGTGAAGGTTACTTCATTCGGAACATACATTCGGAATATTTGGATTAACGTCCGGAACAGTGAACTTTAAAACAATTGAGGACTTTTAAGGATATTATATACTATAAGTTATTTTTAATTCTTTCACTTTGATTGTTTGTTGAAATATTTTAATATTTTAGAAAATTAAAGATTTGTATTTTAAATCTTGAAAGCTGGTTTGAGTCTTTTCTTTTGTTACATTACCCCTAGTCGTAACAATACATACATACATACATACATACATACATACATACATACATACATACATACATACATACATACATACATACATGCATGCATGCATAAATATATACGTACATTCATGCACACATACATACATACATACATACATACATACATACATACATACATACATACATACATACATACATACATACATACATACATACATACATACATACATAAATCATTCATATCTGCATGCATGCATGCATGCATACATACATACATACATACATACATACATACATACATACATACATATATACACAAATGAATACATACATGTATGCATACATACATACATACATGCATACATATATACATAAATACATACATAAATGCATACATACATACATACATACATACATACATACATACATACATACATACATACATGCATACATACATACATATATATATACATAAATGCATACACATATACATACATACATACATACATACATACATACATAGATACATAGATACATACATATATACATAGATACATACATACATAGATACATACATACATACATACATACATACATACATACATACATACATACATACATACATACATACATACATAGATACATAGATACATGCATACATACATACATACATACATACATACATACATACATACATACATAGATACATACATACATACATACATAAATTCAGTTTTAACAGTTATTTGAAGTCAAACATAAGTATTGGTAGCAAGGGAACTTAAGGAAAGTCTATGAATTATCTTCATCCAAGATGATCCAGAAAGGAGAGGGATAACTCTGGAGCACAGTAGTCAACACAAGTGTAAGTAATCTTGTATAAGTAAACTCTGCTTCAAAATCCCATGGCAGAATTTTAAATTGTTCTCCATATAAGTATTTTATAGTAGATTATTCTCTAGTTAATATGAACTCCTGCAATCTTTAAAAATTAGATGGTATTATTGAGTTAATTTAAAAAGCAACCACTGGAAATATTGACATTGCTGTTACTTAAACATAATTGTAGGACGAGTTTAAGTCAATGTTAAAGATAACTGTAAATAGCCATTTCATCACCTCGACATTAAGATGGGATAATTTTAAAGTTAAGCTTCAATTCAACTAAAATCCAGACTAAATTAGAATGAAGATTACTTTTCATGGTGGGTAGTTTAATTTGCATCAAAAATAAGAATTGGGTTTCTGTTTAGCTTGCAATTTCGTTGCAAATAAATGGCAGATAACCAAGATAAAACAAACAAGGAATCTAAAGTTGAAAAGACAACTTGAGAAAAGAAGAAATTTCAAACTTGGGAAACCCTCACAGGAATTTAAAAGAGTCAAAGCAGAGGGGTTACTGCAGGAGCGAGAGGAACCAAGCATGCCTAAAAGTCATGTTGAAAGCCAAACTGAAACAAGTTCAAAATGTATTACTGATTAGGTAGTGGAATAATTCATATTTTTAGTGCGTTAATGCACACAAAAGTTGTCACTAATCAGAAACATGTCAAAGAACAATAGTTAAATTAGTTACTGTTCAAAATTTACATAAAATTGAATTCCAAAATGCTTTTAAATTTCAAGGTAATAAATGGCAAATGAGACAAACAACCTAATTAACACTGTTTACCATGTAACATCATACTGAACTCTTACAGTCGGTAACTTCATGCCTTTGAAAAAGATATTTCAGATGTCCAAAAGATGTTGATTTCAATGAAATCAAAAAGTTAATTATTCCAATTTTATTTATCCAACCTACAATTGACTACGTGATAGAACATGTATCCGATCAGACAAAATAGTTAAGTAATTAAATAGCTTTAAGCAACACAATTAAAACTGATGGACCTAAGGAAAATTACATTTAAATGTTAGAAATCAACCAAAGACAGCTGTTAAGATTCAACACACAGCTGATTCAAAACAAGGTCTTATAAATCATTTTGCAAATCCTATATTAGATGCATGTTTCCCACATTTAAATGTTAGGAATCAACCAAAGGCAGCTGTTAAGATTCAAGACACAGCTGATTCAAAATAAGCCCTTATAAATCATTTTGCAAATCCTATATTAAAGATGTATGTTTCCCACATTTAAATGTTAGAAATCAACCAAAGACAGCTGTTAAGATTCAAGACACAGCTGATTCAAAACAAGGCCTTATAAATCATTTTGCAAATCCTATATTAAAGATGCATGTTTCTCACATTTAAATGTTAGGAATCAACCAAAGACAGCTGTTAAGATTCAACACACAGCTGATTCAAAACAAAGCCTTATAAATCATTTTGCAAATCCTATATTAAAGATGCATGTTTCCCACATTTAAATCGGTAAGAAAACACCAACTACAACACCTGTGTATACTATACTGCCGACAATCAATGGTATTAATTTCAGGTTGCAAAAGATCGACGAAATCAAGAGTAATTTGTTTAAAGAGATCCAACGCGACAGAGATGTTAGAAAGAAATACAAAGTGAGGTATACAATTTTAAACTGGGGTAGAAGTTAGCGTGGCTACAGTTCAGGTGGGATCTGGTGTGGCATGGTTTAGGAGTCGTAGGAGTAGAAACAGGATTATTATTACTCTGGCTTTTGGCAGATTTAGAGAAACTTTACTGGAAATTTGACTAACACTTTATTTAAAAGAGTTGACATACAGTGAAATATTAAACCAGGATCATATAGTGACATTTTCCATCAGTAAGCAAATCAATATCTATGATATAATACACAATGGAATAGGTCAATTACAAGGAGTTTAATTTCATAGTCACCGAGTATAATATACACAAAGAAATGAATAAGACAATCAGTTAAAAAAAAAAACGAAGCCCAAGTTTTTCAAGAGCTCATAAGGACCTTTAGGATAAAGGGAAAAGACATAAAGATAATGAGATTTGGGAGAAGCTTAAATCAAATAGGAAATCTATAATTGTTACAATTATAAATACAAATTGAAGAAGAAAAAAACGCCTTAACTCTCAGTTGTACAGCTTTCTAGCAAAGGTACATCACTACAGAAGGATCGCCTGATAAGTAATCTCTTTTACTAATTTTATTGATAACAAAAATGGTAAACTATCCATTTCATTGCATAGAATGTAGTTTATTGTTTGTCCTTACACTATTTCTAATGAACTGAAGAAAAAGAATAAAGCAAGAGCTGTTTAAATCCCAGATGTTTATGTAACCTTGAAATGAACATAACAAAATCAAAGAAGGTGTGGCAGCAAATAATGACAATAAAGAAAGTATTGATATCGAGTGCTTAAAACATTTCAAAAGCTCTCTTTAGCCCTGACAATAATTATGCAGTTTACAAAAGGAACCAAAACTCTGAATTGTTAGGATTCAACAGAGAAAGATCTATACCAACATGTACTGAATTTGATACAGTTTGGTGGTTTTCGTAACCTAACACTTTATACATTTGTTCTAGATAGATCAATAACAACCAAAATTACTATAATGTATATTATTCGTGTTTGCTGGAATCTCCAGCTATTGGAAAGTTTGTGAAAGTTACTTTGTTTCTTACAATATTAATGGACACTGAGAGCAATTGCAGAGAGGTACCGTAATAAATTCAGCATTAAATTTGAAGATGGAAACGTAAATAGATCTCTACGGTATGCCTTTAATATACATTCTCCACGTAAAGTAAATCTGATAGCTATCTTTAAGACGTCCTAGTGATTTTAGTTTCCATTCTGTAGAGGACAAGACGAACCACTAGATCAATTCATAAACAATAACTTAAAACGCAGAAAATAACGTATTACAAATGTTGGTGATCCTGCTGATAACACTGAGGGAGCTAATACAAGTTTATACCAAAAGGAGTTGTCACTCAGATACGTAAAAAGGTATTGAAATATGGACATACCTAGTTGAAAACAAAAGTATCGGCCACTAAACAAAGTGGTTGTGAAGGAGAAAACACGATTAAAGAACTGCAAAAACTGATTGATAACAACAGGAAAAATATTTTGGACGCACAGTAAATCTAAAACAGAAAAAAGACTATACAATGCTATACAATCCTTGCAAACAGTAAGAGAAAGGGCAGATGAAATATCAAACATTTAACAATATTACAAATAAATGCACAAAGAATAAACTAAAAGATAGATGCATTAGAATTTACACGGAGAGAATAAACTAAACAATTTATGATCTCAACTGAAACAGTCTTAAAATAATTTTAATATTAAAATCCAATAAAACAATGACAAAATTAAAAAGCAACTGACTTCTTTTAGTACCAGTATTGCTAACAATAATAATACGATAAATGTAAACACTAATACTTTGTCACAGTTACAAAATAATAATAATTTATAAAAAAAAAAATAAACCAGAGCATTGATGACAAGAGGAACAATATAACTGCGATTAGAGCTATGAAAACGACTCATCATTTAAACGACAAAATCAACACGTTATAAGATAAGATTTCTGCTGGAATTGAACAATCCAAAATAATTACAAAAGAGTATGCTGACCAAGAGTTACTCAAAAATATTGGTGTGTTACTGGTAAATATTAACGAATTACAAAAGAATAAAGTGTACGAGGAAAGATTTAAATGAGTTAGCACCAAATTGCGGCAGATATAGACAAAAATACCTTGCCACAACATGGTAACATTGATACGATTACAACCATTCAAAAGTGAATTAAATACAGGCATGGACATAAAGCGTCTTCCATTTATTGCTATAACGAACGTATTTAAAGAGGGAGTCAACAAGTAGAAAATATACTTGATCAAAAACACTAACACAAGGAATTTATTGCACCAATTTATCAGAAATATCAGGATGGTAGATACAATCCTTGTCGAGGATGTTGTTGGTTCTGATATATTTGGGTTGTTGGATATTTCGAAGGTTTAAACTACACCTCAAAACTTAGTTGAAACTTAAGGATTTAGCAATGTTCCATGAAAATTTGCTGAATATTTATTATTGCCGGTAGTTCATTCGCAGCCAAAGTATACCTCTCAGAACCATGTGAATCACAAGAGTTTGCTTTGTAAATCTATGCAAAAGCCGAGAGGCTGAACTCAATACACATTTGATTTACTATTTAGAATTGTATTGTGCTTTATGTTCAATGCCAGTGAAAACTAATGGTCCGCTGGTTAGCAAATCTCTAGAACAAAATATAAAAATACCAATGATTTTCTTAGGGACTAAAATACAGTGCAATAACAGCTCATTGACTCAACTTGTGCAGTGATATCTTCAGGCACTGCTCATTATTGACCATCTGAGCTTAAAGTTTGATAGTGTTAATAAAACATGTTTCTTTATATTCTTCATATTCAATTTAAGACATCGTGCATGAATGATAATTTTGTTTGAAAAAATCAACAAAAAACTACTTCAGTAAATAACATATCTGTAGCTTCCTATTTGTAAATATTTATAAATTCATCGTCAACAGTAAGGCTAGTACCAGGCGTTGCCAGAAAGTTCCTTTTTAGTTTCAGCTCTTCCTCGTACATGTAAAACTGTAGTAATATATGGTAACTTTTTAATGACAAGTAAAGGCAGGAGTTTTCTTTGATAATACTCTTTTGTTAACCACTTAAGAAGTTTGCAGTATGACATTAAAAATGATAATTACTCAATTGCCCTGTGTTATTATAATAAAATTAAAAAATATCTTCGTATCTTGGTCATATTGCACATAATATACTTTGTTTATTATATTCTATGTATAATAATTAACCAGTCGTTTGAAAACAAGCTCCTTTGTTGAATAAAGTTTGCATACTTCAAATACATGTTGTCCGTTAAACTGTGAAGACATTTCTAACTGTAATCGTCAGGGTAAAATGCTTTGAACAGGAATATCAGTGTTGATCTTAAAATAATTGCATTTCGTTGTTTCATTTGAATCGACAGGTCAAAAAAGTTACAATAGTTTATATCATTGCTTGGTAGATAATAATTATCACTTTCTATAAAACGGCCTTCGTTTTTGCGTGCTTTGAGCTTTTGAAATGAAGGCTAATTGTCTACAATGTGAAATGATTGCCATACATTGTCCCATGTTGTCTGTTAGGAAAAATAGATCCATACATATCTTCAGCCCACAGTAATGCGGAGATTACGATTCTGGAAAGCAATCAAGGGCATTATCCAATACGCCATTTTGAGATAAGAAAAGATTTTTTTTTCTTTCTCAAATCAGGTACGTTTTAATTACATATGCATTTTAGTCATTTTTTGGGGTTCAACATTTTAAATTCCAAAATGAACAAAACAAGTCTTTTCCTAAGATTCTAAGCCATCGAAAGTCAATTCCTTTTAGTTAAAATCTTGCATGTTATGTTGTATATATTGATGGAAGAATTTTGAAACAGGAAACTATTATAATGCGCATATTTGTTTTTACTATATACCTATCAATTTTCTACCCAAGAATGAAGCAGAATTTTACCGTCAAATCCCAAAAGTACGAAAACGATACTGTCATTTTCTGATTTGCCATTCTCTCAAAGGAGACTGGAACTACTTTTTCCTCGAGATTTCCTGGTTACAACTGAACAAGCGTGAATAACTATGCCATAGTCTCACTTGACATACAAATGGAAATGTGTAGCATTCTCTTTAATAAATCTGTATCATCAAGTTCCAACAATTTGTCCAATCCCGCTGTAAATAACTGTCAAAATAATGCTGTCATTCCGATGCCAAGTCCCCTTTGGAGCCACTCAGAACGTGACACCAGAAACAATTCATACGCTATCAGCTGGGCCACGGATATAAATTTTCCTTGTTATTCGGCTGGTGAAAATCTTCCATGATGCAAAATTTGACAACTGCACAATAGCTTTAAATTACAAATATGGGTCTGATGCAATTATGCGTCTAAGAACTTATACTATTAACAGTGATTGTAGTGAAAATGAGTGACTGTTGTTACACACGCTTCATTCATAAAACTGATATTCATGCGCATATCAGCTGTTCAAAAAAATGAAATTCGGCTAATGACTTCAGATGAAGTTCGTATCAGAAAGGTTGTAATGTGAAGAAATTTCCTTTTTCATTTACGTTTTGGGATTTTATTAATTTATCTGAAAACTGATAGGTATATAACAAAAATATCATTATCATAGTAATTTGATCTTGATTGCTAGATCACGTCTTGTTATCAGGATCAGAAAATCCGGATCAAGACTCGACGCTTCGCGTCTCGTAATGATCCGAATTTTCTGATGCTGACAACTCGACGTAATCTAGCAATCAAGATCGAATTACTGTGATAATAATACATATGTGTACTCAATAAATACTCGATAAATAATAATATATTATTCCTTCTGGACAAGCTGAAATATTTCTATTTTACGCAGTTTTGCCAAAAGCTTCTAAAACTTACGAAAACTTTGACGCAAAAGTTTTTTTAATGCTTATAGTGTAGATAATGTAATAAAATAAATAGCGACCAATTCTTTGGACAAAAATCAACAATATTTAAATAGTTATATAGCTGCAACACTTTGAAATAAACATGAAAAGCTAAATTTTAGTTACTTAATTTGGTTTCAAGAATTGTAACCATTGCAAAATGAAAAATGGTTTTAAAAAGTATTTTTGTCTACATTGTATAATGTTATACAGTTATTATGCTTTAGTTTTACGTAGAAGTTGATATTTGCTGGAAAGAGTAATTCAGTATTTCTTTCCAGCATCTAACAGACCAAATATAGCAACTTAAAAATATGGGGTGCTTGGAATCGTTTGGCAGGGTGGTTGTTATCATATTCAACATATTCTTAATGGTAAGTTCTATGACTATCTATATGTATATCAATCTCTCTCTCTCTCTCTCTCTCTCTCTCTCTCTCAGAAGAAAAAGAAGACAAAGAAGAAGAAGAAAAGTTAATATACAAACAACACTTTATTTTCAAGCCACGATAGATTATTTAGGAAAGCACATGGGGTATATACAAGACACAACCGGAAAAGAAGAGCAATTGTGTTTACACAAACATTTGAAGGGAACGCACTTGAATCTTTTGAGGAATTTGAAGCGTTATAATCGCTCTATACTATTTCATTTCAATGCCCGTTTCTAATGTATTACAAATAGTTGTAATGTATTAGATACTTATATTACGGATTGTACTTAAACTAATTATTATAAATTCGCGTTAATTTTGGTCAGCACAATTCACACTTTAAGCTATCACACCTGTGATCATTGTAACATAGTTTTACTAGTTAATTTCACGGTTTTCTTCGAAGAAGGAGGTGGTCTTTACCCCTGTCAGGTTCGAAGAAGAAGAATAAATTGATTTATGCCACAGATAGAGCCCAATCTCCCACGTTGCCCGTGGAATGTTATTAAGTTGGAATGTATCAGAATAGTGGCAGTTTGACAAAAGACCCTGGGAACTAATGACAAGTAGTCAGAAATATGAATGAAATCATCACCTTATTTAACTACCAATTATGTTTGCATTAGTTCATCGCCAGTTGATAGCGGCATCGTGCATGCTACATGATCCTAAAAAACACAAAATCTTAATATTGTTGACACAGGCGTCTACGTAAAAATGTAATACTTATGTCTTACCATCAACTGACGCAAGAGAAACAAAATTGTAAATTTAAAAAAGTATGTTTCCCAAGCAATCTTATTTTAATCTCTTTATTTTCTTCCCATTTCTTTGAAAGAGATAGCTAGATACATACATACATACATACATACATACATACATACATACATACATACATACATACATACATACATACATACATACATACATACATACATACATACATACATACATACATACATACATACTGTTACGACTCTATGGTCTAAGAAAAATGTAACAGAAAGAAAGTGAAACCAACAAATCAAGTAAAAATCAACAAGCAATTTATTACTAGATAATTAAAATGAAAAATCAAAAAGTCACTTACAGTAATGTGTTTTGAAATCCTAATAATCCAATAAGAATGATTGTTCTAATCACAAGTCCTAAATATTCACGGCTGTGTCCTTGAATGTTATGATGTGCTAATGGTCTCCAAAGTCCTGATGTACTAGAAATCTTGATGTGCTGATGTCAAAATGAAGTATTCCAAAATCTCTGAATAAGTTCACTTAAATTCCAAAATCATCAATTAAAAATCCAACATCCAAAAGTTTATGAGCACTGTTATAATCCAATGAATATTTAAAATAATTCCTCTCTTAGAATTTGGAATGAATTTTCACAACTGTAATAGCTCTTTACAAGACTGATGGTAATGTCAAAAACTGAATAAATGTCCACCAAACATGGTATATATAAAGATTGGTCACATGACAGAATGTTCTAGAACATGAGTCATCTTAATGGAATTTTTACTTGTAAACAAAAATCAACCTTGACCTTCAAATTGAGAAAACATATTGATCAAAACAACCTAATTCAAGGACACTAGTTAAACATGTTTTTCCTGATAACATTAAGATTTAAGCAAATATTAAAGTGAAGAAACATTTATAATTTCCTAAAATATTTATAATATTATATAAACATCATACATAACACCTCCCCTCATAAAGAAAAAGAAAGATTTATATAATAAAGCTTTCTTTTGAATATACATCTAATACTACAATAACCAAAATTACATAAGAACATGTTTTATGATACTGGACTTAATTACATCAAGCAATATTACATTTCTATGCACGTGAGAGTGCATCTGCAATCACATTGTCTTTTCCCCTAATGTGTTTGATGTCAATGTTATATTCTTGCAATATCAAACTCCATCTCAACAATCTCCGATTTTTATCTTTCATTTTGTTGATGAAAGTAAGGGGATTGTGATCACTGTACACAATAATTGGAGAAATAGCTGAGGTGACATACACTTCAAAATGCTGTAAAGCCATTATCAAAGCCAAACATTCCTTATCAATTGTGGAATAATTTTTCTGATGCTTGTTTAGTTTTTTAGAAAAATAACACACAGGGTGATCCACACCACTTTTGTCTTCCTGAATCAATACTCCACCAACCCCTACATCACTTGCATCAACAGATAATTTAAATGATTGGCTAAAATTTGGTGCAGAAAGAACTGGTGCATTCTTAAGCATGGCCTTTAACTTGTCAAAAGATTCCTGACACTTGTCAGACCAATGAAATTTGGTTTTCTTACTCAATAAACTTGTCAAAGGTTCAGCAATTTTGGAAAAGTTTGAACAAAATGTCCGATAATATCCAGCCATACCTAGAAATCGCATCAGTTGCTTTTTACAAATTGGAACTTGAAATTCAGAGATAGCTTTGACCTTAGCTTCTATAGGTTTAACTTGACCTTGTCCCACAATATGTCCCAAAAATGTGACACAAGCATGGCAAAACTCACTTTTGCTCAAATTAATTGTCAGATTCGCATCGCTGAGTCGATCGAAGAATTTTCGAATGGTTTCCAAATGATCTTCCCAGGTGTTGTTGTAGATAATGACGTCATCGATATAAGCGTCACAATTATCAAGACCAAATGTTATCATGTTCATCAGACGTTGAAACGTTGCAGGCGAATTTTTCATTCCAAATGGCATGATTTTATATTGATAAAATCCATCTGGAGTTACAAATGTTGAAATTTCTTTTGCCCTTTCCGTCAGTGGAATTTGCCAGAATCCTTTTAAAAGGTCAAACTTAGTGACATATTCCGCATTTCCAATTTTATCAATGCAATCGTCCATTCTTGGGATTGGAAATGAATCAGTTTTGGTGACACTGTTGACTTTTCTATAGTCAGTACACAGACGGAATGTATTATCTGGCTTGGGAACAAGAATACATGGTGAACTCCAGTTACTTTTACTTGGTTCTATGAAATCATTCTCCAGTAAATACTGAATTTCTTTCTTCAGATAGTTCTGTTTGAGAGGATTCATCCTATAAGGATGCTGTTTCACAGGCGCAGAATCTACAATGTCAACGTCATGATAAATTTTACTTGTTCGTGTTGGAACATCAGGAAATAAGTGCTCATAGTCATGTAATAGCTGTTTTAGTTCATTTCTTTCCTGTTGTTGTAGATGTGAAAGTTTCTGGTCTAGGTTGTTCAATATTTCTGAATTCCGAAGATTGGTTATACCAGAGTCACTATAGAGTGATTGTATTCCATCGTTGATATCTTCACTGTGTGGGACAGGTACAACTAAATTAACAGAATAATTAGCTGAGCTATCTCTGTCAAAATATTCCTTTAACATATTTATATGACAAAGTTGTTTCTGTTTCCGTCTCCCAGGAGTGTTAATGATATAATTTAAGTCATTTACTTTCTTTTCAACGGTATAAGGACCATAAAATTTAGCCTGAAGAGGATTCTGAGGTATGGGAAAGAGAGCCAGAACTTTGCCACCAGGTTTAAAACTCCTTTCCTGTGAATTTCTGTCATACCTTAATTTCATTTTTGACTGGGTAGTGTGAAGATTAGTTCTTGCTACTTCACAGGCCTTTGACAACTTGTATTTGAAATCAGAGACATAATCAAGAAGATTAATCTCTGAATCTTCATTTGAAAGAAGTTTCTCTTTCAATAATTTCAATGGTCCACGGACAGTATGACCAAAAACTAGTTCAAAGGGACTAAAACCCAACGACTCTTGAACTGATTCCCTAACAGCAAACAACAACAAATGAACACCCTCATCCCAATCCTTTTCTGTATCAAAGCAATATGATCGAATCATATTCTTCAAAGTTTGATGAAATCTTTCCAAAGCACCTTGACTTTCAGGGTGATAGGCAGTAGATTTAAACTGTTGGATGCCTAGTTCATGCATAACTTGTTGGAAAATTCCAGACATAAAATTTGACCCTTGATCTGACTGGACAGATTTGGGAAGGCCAACAAGTGTAAAAAACTTCACCAAAGCTTTCACAATAGTTTTATTTTTTATATTTCTCAGAGGAATTGCCTCTGGAAATCTTGTAGATGTACACATGATGGTCAACAAGTATTGGTTACCTAACTTGGTTTTAGGTAAAGGACCAACACAGTCTACCATTATTCTACTAAATGGTTCATCAAATGCAGGAATAGGTTGTAAATGAGCCTTAGATATTTTCTGATTGGGTTTTCCTACCATTTGACAAGTGTGACAAGATCTGCAGTATTTAGAAACATCACTTTTGAGTTTCGGCCAATAAAAATGATTCAAGATCTTGTGATCAGTCTTACGGACTCCTAAATGACTAGCCAAAGGAGTTTCATGGGCTAAATTAAGAATTTCCTGTCGATATGACTTAGGAACAACAATTTGATAGCTCACTGACCACTCGTCACCAGCGGGTACATCAGGTGGTCTCCATTTCCTCATAAGGACCCCATTTTTCACAAAGTAACACACTGGAACTTGTGTGGCTTCAGTTTCACTAATAGCCCTCTGAAACAAACAAGATATCTCGGGATCTTGCTCCTGTTCAACGACAAGGGATTGTTGTTTGTCACCCTGAGTAGAACAAAGAGAATGAGTTGCCAAAAGAGGATCACTGTGATCAATACCATTTGATTGATCAATACCTGAGGAAAAGGTGACCTCATCAAAAGACTGACCAATACATGTGTCAGCTAAAGGAATAATATCCTGATCAACATCACTCTCAAGAGCTCTTTTTGCCATAGCTCTAGTAACTGCACAAGCAGGGTACAAATCAGGGATTTCAGTTTCGACAGGATCAACTTTCTGATCCAAACAAGGCTTGTCAGTTACAAGTGGATTAACCACAACCTTATCTCCAGCTAGGTCATTGCCTAGTAATAAATGAACACCCTCTATGGGTAAAGAAGTCACTGCCCCAACAGTCACAGGTCCAGAAACTAAGTCTGATGCCAAATTTACACAATGGAGAGGAACATTTACAAAGCCGCACTCAACTCCCTGAACAAGAACACTTTCAATTGAAGAAGACTCCTCAGACAAAGGCAAAGTACCTGATAATAAAAGACTCTGAGAAGCTCCAGTGTCCCTTAATATTTTAATTGGGATAGGTTTGGCAGAATCACCAATAAGTGATATAGAACCTTCTGACATGAATGGTTCATAAGCCTCTAAAATAGAATCAGACTGGGATTTGTTTGACCCAACAAATGTATTGCTTTCAATACAAGACCGTGACCTTGACCTCGTAGAAATAAGAGCATTTGGAAAAGCTCTGTCTTTTCTCTGTTGCTTATTTTTCAACTTGAAGCAATCAGAAATAACGTGCCCTTTCTTTTTACAATAAGTGCACGTAGGAAGAGATAAGGATTTCTGATCAGTCTTATCAGATGTTTGATTCCTAACAGTTGTGCTGTTGTGAAATTTGGAAGTACTCTCGAATGAGATTGAAATGGTTTTTTACCAGAAAACTGCTGAGAGGACGATTTATTACCAAACGAAATTTTGTGAGTCAAGGAATAATCATCAGCCATACGAGCAGCATTTTCCAAAGTTTCCACATTCTGCTCGTCAAGATAGGTTTTAACATCACTATGGATGCACCTCTTGAACTCTTCAATTAATACGAGCTGTCTGAGGTTATCATAAGCTTGATCAACTTTCTTGGCTGAGCACCACCTATCAAATAGTTGTTCTTTATCCCTTGCAAATTCGACGTGAGTTTGTCCAGTTTCTTTTCTACAATTCCTAAACCTTTGTCGATATTCCTCTGGAACCAACTCATAAGCTTTCAAGATGTACTCCTTAACCACATCATAATCAATGCTTTGTTGTACTGACAGTGAAATGTAGACTTCACGAGCTTTGCCAATAAGTACACTTTGTAATAACAAAGTCCAATGCTCTCTGGGCCATTTCAAATTTTCAGCTATTTTTTCGAAATGAAGAAAGTATTTATCTACTTCTTTTTCCTGAAAAGGGGGTACTAACCTAATATATCTAGTAACATCAAAACCTGAACTTGTTTTTAAAGGAGTGGAGTGTGCTCTGTTTGCCAGTTCTAATTCTCTTAATTTAAATTGCATTTCCCTTTCTTCTCTCTCTCTCTCCATCTGCCTCTCTTCTTTCTCTCTCTCCATCTGTATCCGCCTATCTTCTTTCTCTCTCTCCATCTGTATCTGCCTCTCTTCTTTCTCTCTCTCTCTCTGAATCTGAAGCTTTGCCAACTCTAAATCCATCTGGTTCTTTGACTCTAATTCCCTTAATTTCCTGTCAGAACCTGATACAGGCTTTCTCTTCAAACTTAAAGCACTATTTTCAAAAATTCATTTTCCTACTAAATACTGAATTAAAATAATCTTTATTTCCTGTTTTGTCAATGATACTTTTGCCTCAGATAGACTGTATTTTCTGGCAAGCTCGAGCAACTCATCCTTTCTCATGCACTCTAACCCCTCCTGGGTAGGTTTTGAAATGAAAATCTGAACATTAGATGCCATTGTAAATGCTTGTTGGTTTCACACACAAAAAAAATTTCTCTATTAAAAATCTTTGCCAAAGACAAAAATATTCTCCGAGACAAAATCAATATGAATTTCAAAGATAAATTTAATATCTCTAATATGCTTTAATGAAATTCAGATCCCGGAACGGCCCCCAATTTCTGTTACGACTCTATGGTCTAAGAAAAATGTAACAGAAAGAAAGTGAAACCAACAAATCAAGTAAAAATCAACAAGCAATTTATTACTAGATAATTAAAATGAAAAATCAAAAAGTCACTTACAGTAATGTGTTTTGAAATCCTAATAATCCAATAAGAATGATTGTTCTAATCAAAAGTCCTAAATATAGAATGTTCCGAATTCACGGCTGTGTCCTTGAATGTTATGATGTGCTAATGGTCTCCAAAGTCCTGATGTACTAGAAATCTTGATGTGCTGATGTCAAAATGAAGTATTCCAAAATCTCTGAATAAGTTCACTTAAATTCCAAAATCATCAATTAAAAATCCAACATCCAAAAGTTTATGAGCACTGTTATAATCCAATGAATATTTAAAATAATTCCTCTCTTAGAATTTGGAATGAATTTTCACAACTTTAATAGCTCTTTACAAGACTGATGGTAATGTCAAAAACTGAATAAATGTCCACCAAACATGGTATATATAAAGATTGGTCACATGACAGAATGTTCTAGAACATGAGTCATCTTAATGGAATTTTTACTTGTAAACAAAAATCAACCTTGACCTTCAAATTGAGAAAACATATTGATCAAAACAACCTAATTCAAGGACACTAGTTAAACATGTTTTTCCTGATAACATTAAGATTTAAGCAAATATTAAAGTGAAGAAACATTTATAATTTCCTAAAATATTTATAATATTATATAGACATCATACATAACAATACATACATACATATATACACACACACACATACACAAACACACACATACATACATACATACATACATACATACATACATACATACATACATACATACATACATACATACATACATACATACATACATACATACATACATACATACATACATACATACATACATACATACATACATACATAAACTGATTGATGGAATAATTTATTAATTAACATTGAGGCTACGTGGGTAGAGCGTCAGACTTGTAATCAAAGGGTCTCGAGTAAGATATCCGTCCAGGCCAACCCAGATAGACTGCCTGGGTGTTTTCTTGGGAAAGGCACTTAGCTCCCATTTCCGCAGCATGATATAGCCAATAACCTGTTAAAAGTGCAGTTTGCACCAGCCAGCCAGCTAAACAAAAAACATCATTAACATTGACGAAAGTCGTATGTCAAACCGAAAATCGAATTAAAAATAGAATAAAAAAAAAAAAAAAAAGAATGTGTAAGAACGCTTTAAAATTTTTCCAGTTATATGTAGACTACGTTGTCTGATAAGTCTCTAGACTGGATTTCCAAGTGTTTCCATATGTCATTAACAAACTCAAGTGCATTGAGGATGTTCTTAACGGGTATTCTGTCCGAAGCTTCAGTGCCATTACGACGCCATGACTCTCCCTTAATCGGAATGTCCTCGGTCCTATACATCGTATGCTAGGAAAATATATCGGATGTAAATAATTACCATTCTGAACTGCCCTGAAGCCCGTGGTGGTCATCACTTCATTGACGTATCATCACTAACAGCAACGTAAGCGATAGTTGCAGGCTACTGAAACCGAATGATTTCTTACATTTTGTAATCACAACGTTGCAGAAATAAAAGAAAGTATCGCTATGATTACCTCCGAGTCTCTTTCACAGAGTGGAAGATATACGACTCGCATCGGAAAGAGACGAGGATGTTTCGATTGTAGTGTTCCTTACTCAGAACGTCCTCTGCCTGTTAGTAAAACACTCTTCCTGTGACGTAGTGCCACAAAAAATGATATCCTAAAACATTTTCCAATGTAACTCGATTTCTGATTGATGGAATGTCAAACTTTGCAGCACTCTGCACCATCGCCGCTCAGTAAGCGCATCTGCTCCAATTTGAAATATTATTCCTACGCCGACCAGCTTGGGGGACATGTATGTATGTTAAGAGTCTAACATAATAGTTCCAAACACTTGGCCCTTGAACTTTATTTTGTTGTGATTATTTGCTAAGGGCAAGCTAATATATGTCTTGATTTTTATTTGAACCAAGTAAAATTCTTCATAATGTACAATACTCATTGGAGCACTTCCGTTGTCAAATCTTCAGTTTCAGAGGTGTGTGGTTTTTGCACGTTCTCAAGCTCTCCAGTTTCTGAGGTAATTAAATCTTACAATCCCATAATGCCTAAATGGATGTGATCGATTTTGGAAAACACCGGAACTTAGGAAGTTTGACTTGGCAGCATAAAAATCTATGACATACCGTCGGAAATTTTGACGCCATTTTAAAATCACGACTCTTCCTATAATGTAGTACTGCGGAGAATTACGTTCTGGGCTATGTTTTTTTAAATAATATTCAAAGTGTGTTAAGAGCAAAACAGGATTGTGTTGGAGGCCGTTAATGATGGTTTTATTGTCTCAAATATCCGGTTTACGGATTCCAATAACGTGTCGTTGGTAAAATCTAATCTGCAACAATAAAAGCACAATTAGGATCCCAAAATCCAGCAGTTACAAGTCTTTAATTAGTTGACTATTTTTGGACATAATTTTCTAAAATGTGTTCAAATTGATATAACAGTTTTGCGTTTGATGATTTGACGACTAAATGGCGGTTTTAATTTCGCGAATATCCGTTTTACCGGCAACACGTCGCTGGTAAAACTCAAAACAATCATTAAGGTCTCAAAATTCCTTGTTTTTACTGTATTTCTCTTTTCAATGAGGTCACCAGAAACACATTTTATTGCTTACATCTTTAAATATTCCATGTAAATATTCCATGTAGATCATTGGCCTGCTCTTCCTCGTTGATGGACTTTTGATCAAGTTTTGGATCGAACTTGTGCAAGAGTGCGCTCGACACAGTGGAGAAACGCCTTGAAGAGTCGATATCAGCTACGGGAGGTGGAACCGTGGACGTAAATCTGAATTTGGGGTCAGTGGTGGAACCAGTGGCCTACTCTTTAATTGCGGTAGGGATCTTCGTCCTGGCAATTTGCTTCTTTGCATGTTGCGGGGCCTATTTCAGGATAAAAGTTGTGCTAATACTGGTAAGCTTATAATAAATTTTAATATCTTCATTATATTCATCAATCAAGTTCTTTATAGAGTCTATAAACATGGACCTTAAGTGTATTGCCATTTTCTTTTTAAAATCCACGGAAAAGATTAGGAAACAGGAATTATCAATCTTTTATAAATAGATGTTCTCTCCTAATCGTCCAGTATTTAAAACCTTGTCGTTCAAAATTATATTTGCAGATGATATCTTATTTTATTTTACGGATTTAGGGATTAATTGGCATTAAATTTGAGGAATCGTAGAGTTTGGTATGAACAAACACCCCAACGGTCCTTTTCAGGGCCACCCCTGATCTCTAGAAAAGAGTATCATTTCAATTTTGCCAAATCAAGTAAAACTTTAAATCCCATTCCTTGGTTTTGTTAAAGAGTGAGTGCGTGCGTGCGTGCATCCATACTCTAAATAAAAAAAAAAAACAACACAAAGACACTTACTTTTTTCTCCATTCTGGTCTATTCTCAATTTTTTACAATGAACATAACACCACACTCAAAAAATGTTCATTGTTCACTGTCTGTCTCTCTTGTTCTTCTTGAATTTCTTCGCAGGAATCAAGGGTTCTTCTTCATCCTCACTGTCTTCCAGTCGTCTAGCTTTCTTGCTTTTCTTGATGATTGGTTCTTCTTCTTCTTCTTCTTCTGGAACTGAAGATCCCTCAGCTTCCTCCCTCTCTGGTAGGTTTTCTTGTTTCTGAGGACACTCCGAAGACCAATGTCCTTTTCCTTTACAATGATAACAAGTATCTTTCCCTTTGTTTCTGTTTTGGTTTTGACGTTGTGGACATTCTGGAGCCCAATGTCCTTTCTCTTGGCAGATATAACAAGTATCTTGACTTTTATCTCGAGAAGAGGAGTAGTCCTTAGTCTTACTGGTAGTATACTTTCGAAGGACTGTCTGCAAATCTCTGACCAGAAAGGCAATCTGTCTTCTTGACTCTTCCATCTTCACAGTTTGAAAGTGTAATCACAAAGACTGATTCTGAGGGTAAGAAGGTCTCTCTATATATAGTCTCCTGTGTGAAACTGAATCAGATTCAAATCAGACTTCAAGATGAAAAGATCACGCCAAATCTATGAGAAAACAGAAGAAGAAGAAACGAAGAGGCCACGACGACGAAGATTTTCCGTGCCGCCTGAAACACCGCTCGCTGAACTGCTAGCTCAAGTTCAAGAAGAGATGAGTGAGCCTGAAAACAAAACTTCTACCCAGCCCAAAACAACCAGATCCCCTGACCAAGAAAGACCTACCGTGGCTCCCGAAAATTACTATCGTATTCGAGAGACACAAAAAATAACCTCTAGAAAATTTAGAACCACGGCATACACTCACACGGTTCACTTTAAAGACTTCAAGTCTGAAGTGCCTCCCGAGAAAGCTGCAGGGTTCATTACCGATTTGTGGGGTTCTGTGTTACAGAACTTGAAATGACAATGTGGAGCCAAAGAAGACGATCGATTGAGAATGTCCATCCATCACGACAGTTTGAAGAGTCCTGTCTGGATCGAGTTCAGCACCCCGGCAGAATTAACACCAGCCAAAGTCATGACCAAAATAGAACACGTTCAACAATCCAACGAAAAGTTTGTCATCACCGATGGAAAGGCTACACTTCACATGACTCACGTCTCCCCTCCTCGAGGGAGTGGACGAAGTAGGAAAGTGTTACTGGTATACGACCTTTGCAGTGCCAAACACAGTGTCGTCCAAATCGACAATTTACAAGACCAGATGTGCTTGGCTCGGGCCATCGTCGTGGGGCGAACGCATGCCAACAAGAACGAGAGCGCAGAATGGAAAAGAGCCTGGAAGAGCATTCGACAATCGGACAGAGCCAAACAACGAAACGAAGCATAACTCCTGTTTCGACAAGCAGGCATCCCCAAAGAGACCGTGTGTGGCATTTCTCAAATGCAACAACTTCAAGACGTCTTGGCTCCTGGCTACACTTTGATAGTACACCCTCAAGAAGTGTGCGGAGCTCTGCTGTTTCGAGGCCCCGATTTCCCCGAGGGAAAATACATTCACGTCTATTACCATCGAGAACATTTCGATGCCATCACCAGTATCACCGGATTTCTGGACACTCTTACTAATGCGAGAAATGCGACCAAGGATTTAACAATCGGGAGCGACACACTCATTGCGGTCAGAGATGTCGGGGCTGTTTAGCGGCCAAACCATGCCTTCCTGAACAACACGTCCATTGTGAGACGTGTCGACGAACTTTTGTCAGTCCCTCTTGTTACGAACAGCATCGCAGAACACAAGGACACCAACAAAAATGTGCTTGCGACTTATTGAAATTGTGTTCCACGTGTGGAAACGTGATTCAAGCCAAAGACCCCAAGAAACACACTTGTACCGGAAAGAAAAGATGCCGCTTTTGCGAGCAGATGGTGGATTATGATCATCAATGTTTCATGCAAAAGTACGACAATACAGAGGAGAAAAAATTAAAGAGGGATCAGAACAAGAAGACCCAAGTGGATTTCATCTTTTTTGATTTTGAATGCATGCAAGAATGGGGCATTCACATTCCCAATTTCTGCGTGGCTCATCGGGCTTGTGAGAAGTGCATCCAAGAATCTATCCATTTTCACTGTCCTCATTGTAGTAGGATTCCAGGAGGACGTGAAAATTTTTTTCGCGGTGCCAACACTTTGTCCGAGTTTGCTGAATGGATTTTAGACCCCACCGACGAGACTTGGAGCGAAGAGGACATTCAACGTTACGGAGACTGTCATCGCTATGCGACCATCATAGCTCACAATTTCTCGTGATACGATGGACAGTTTTTGTTAAGATATTATTCGCAACAAGGTACCGAATGCCCTAAAGTCCCCATGAACGGAAACAAACTCATCTACATGCAAGTGGGACAAGTCAAATTCAAAGATTCCATGAGTTATTTAGCCATGCCTTTGAGTCGAATGCCAAAAACATTTGGCATGACAGAAATGGCCAAAGGATATTTTCCCCACTTCTTCAATACGGAAGCCAATCAACACGCCGTGCTACCGCATTTGCTTGACGTGGACTGTTACGAACCCGACGGAATGCGCCCCGAACACCGAGAAGCCTTTCACGCTTGGTACCGCGCTCACCAGTCAGAACCGTTTGACTTCCAAGAAGAGATGCTCAAGTACTGTCGATCCGATGTGGACATTTTACGCTGTTGCTGTGGAAAGTTTCGAGAGTTATTTCTAGATCACAGAGACATCGATCCTTTGAAAGAAGCGTCCACCCTACCTAAAGCCTGTGCCTTAGTGTACACCAGAAACTTCATGCCCAAGAACAAAGTAGCCATCATAAACTCCAACACGTCTCTCTTTACCAGTCGTCAATACTCGGCCAAAGCTTTGCGTTGGCTCCATTACTTGTGCCAAAAAGAAGACAAATGGATACAACATGCCAGAAACGGAGGAGGAGAAAAGAAGATTGGATCTTATTCCGTGGATGGATGGGATTTAGAAAACCCGCACACGGTGTACGAATTTCAGGGTTGCTTGTTTTACGGATGCCCTACCTGTTTTCCTAAACGAAACCTGAAAAGTCCTTATTCAGACTCTACCATGGAACAGTTGTACGAACGCACTTACCAACGACGACTCCACTTAGAAAGTCAAGGATACCAAGTGGTAGAAATGTGGGAGCACGAGTACGATCGACGTTTGAAAACCGATCCTGAATTTAAGAGCATCACCGAAAGTTACGACGTGACCGACATCGAACCTTTGGATCCACGCCACAGTTTATTTGGAGGACGAACCAATGTCACTCGCTTGCTGTACGACGTAGACGAATCAAGAGGAGAAGAAATCAAGTACATCGACGTGTGTTCGTTGTATCCTTGGGTGTGCAAATACAAACGATTTCCGACCGGACACACTGAAATCTTGACAGAACACATCGACGTGGAACACATTCGTCAATACGAAGGATTGATCAAATGTAAAGTCTTACCCACGACCCACTTATACCATCCTATCTTACCGCATCATTGCCAAGGAAAACTGATGTTTCCTTTATGCAGTACGTGTGCCGAAACGTGCAACCAAGATCACCCCTGTGACCACACGGAGGAAGAACGCGCTTTGACAGGAACATGGGTCAGTGCCGAATTGTTTCGGGCTCTGGATCGTGGATACCGTTTGTTGAAAGTGTACGAAATCTGGCACTTTCCAACCACAGCACAAGACCAAAAGGACGACGCCTCGAATCCAGGCATTTTCTCGGGGTACGTCAACCAGTTTTTAAAACTCAAACAAGAAGCCAGCGGCTATCCCTCGTGGTGTCAAACTCGCGAAGACCAAGTTCGATTCAAAGAAGAGTACCGTGACATCGAAGGGATCACTTTGGAAGACGTAGAAAAAAAACGAAGGAAGAAGATCGTTTGCCAAAGTCATGCTCAATTGCTTGTGGGGAAAAATGGCACAACGTACGATCTTACCCAAGACGGAATACTTGACCGATCCCTATAAGTACTTTAAATTGGTGGACAACAAAAGTGTACTAGTCAAACACGTAGAAATCGTCCGTGATGATTTGATCTTAGTCAATTTCGAAGAAGAAAGCAAGTTTGTACAGCCCGACCATTTTAGCAACGTGGTAATTGCAGCTTACGTGACGGCCCATGCTCGCTTGAAGTTGTACGACGAAGCTTTAGAAATCTTGGGAGATCGTGTCCTGTACTTTGACACCGACAGTTGTATCTACATCCATCGACCCGGTTGCCCACACCCTACCATCCAAGGAGATCGTTTAGGAGCCTGAACGGACGAGCACCCTCAAGACACCATCCTGAGTTTTGCCAGCGGCGGCCCTAAAAATTACGGGTACCGATACCGAGACCTACAAGGCCAATTTCACACCCAATGCAAAGTCAAAGGATTGACCCTAAACTATCGAACCAGCCGAGTGGTTAATTTTGAGGTTTTAAAAAATGCTTTGCTGTCTGGACAAGTGGAAGACTTTCGAGTGCAAACGTTAGAACCTCACAAGATCGTACGGTTACCTAATCACCAAATTGTCACCTTCCCTGAAGGAAAAGTTTACCAAATCGTGTACCAGAAACGAGTGAGACTTCCAGACCACACCACTTTGCCTTACGGACACGCCGATCTGCAGTATAAAAAAGGGACCACTTCCAAGCCAAACCATCCATTGTGACTTTCAACGTGGACCGAGCAAGAAGAAGAAGAAAGATGAGTACGAATTTCACCTCTACTGTGAACTCCAAGGGCCATCACGACCTGGAGTGCGATGCAGTGCCATGCGACGAGACGGATGCCGTACGCTTGGACATCAGCGATGCAGTACGACCTTACCGTCCCTCTAGCGATGCAGGACGCCCTTTCTTTTTTATTGGGAATACTAAACGTGTCTGTGAATGTCATCCCTACAGGGGTAAAGAATTGACGATACCTGTGGCTTTGACTGGCTATTCCAAGTTTGAAAAGCGACTCCAGACATTCAAAGACAAGTGGCCTAAATATCTACTACAAGCAACTACTCCCAAAGCTCTAGCCAGATCTGGATTTATCTACTTGGGAGAAGGAGATAAAGTTCAGTGTTTTAGTTGCGGTGTGAGACTTCACCAATGGGAGCCTAACGACTCGGCTTACATCGAACATGATAGATGGTCTCCGCACTGTCAGTACTTGCCTTTAGTTGCCTCAGAAGAGTACACGTACGATGAGCCAGATGCCAAGAAGTAACAGGTCGGATGATACTTTACAAGAATACATTCGAGGTTTACCTTTGAAGCTGCGAGAACGCATTTACCAGTATTTTGTCACCAACAAGCCTAGTTTAGAAGACCGCATTCGTGGTTTGCCTTTGGAGCTGCGAGTACGTATTTACAGAGAGTTTGTCAAGATACAAGTGAAACGCAAACTCAAAGTCATTCCTCGATTTGTAAACTATGCTTACTTCCAAAGTATGAGAAGACTGATTCTGGGGAGAGACTATCACAGACACCTTGGAGTAGACTTTCACAAAAGATACCAACCTTGGGAACCTGGATATAAAAACCCACCACAAAAGATACCAACCTTGGGAACCTAGATATAAAAACCCACCATGCCAGATCTGTGGTCTTCACTCGTGAAACGTATTCTGTGGAAGGAAGTCAATGATCGTGTTCTGACCTTAGAGGATTATAAAGACTTGATACAAGAACTGTTTCCATTAAATTTTGGACGCTATGTCGTGTGTGTCTTGGTGACTGCCTTTCTTGGCTTTCGTTTTCCAGGACATTCGTTGTGGAGTATTTTTGAGGACCATTGTTTGTCTTGGATTATTTTGGAGGACCCGTGGTTGTTTTGGACTATTTTGATGAACCAAAAAACATGACCATTCAAGCTTTATTGGCACACGAAAGACAAAGTGTACTCAAAGTGTTGAGACTGGTGATGAAGACGAGTGGGGTACCTCCGTGTGAAGAAGACATTAGTCAAACTTTATCTACCCTTCATACGTTTCAAGAAGTGTGTATTGCTAGTGAGTTACACCAACAACTTTACCATTGGAAAGATGTACGTGACTGGAAAAGTATTGGTTTCGATGTTTGGCTACAAGAAGTAGCCCAGTTTGCCAAAGATCTGGCAGGTCACCACTAAGTGTCCAAAAGTGAACCACTTGAAATCCAAGTCAAAAATGACCTTAGAAACAATCCTGGAAGAACCTGACACAGAAAAAGACCACACCGTCGTCGTCCAAATACAACCTCCTGAAGAATACACCCCCTCCTTTCCGTCACAGACATTTCATTCTTCCAAAACAAAGACGAGCAGAAGAATACTACCACCAGTGCCTGTGCCTTCCATTCCTAGGACAGTGTTTTGTTCTTGTTGTACATTGACTTGTTTATACAGAACTTTAATTCTTTTAGTGGTAGCCTTAATCTTGTACCTGACCATTTTTGCGGTATGTGTTTTTGTCCTTCATGACTTGTAAAACAAAAAATATGTTTTTGTTGACATTTTTACAAAAAAAAAATAAACGTGTTTGAAACGTATAAAATGTCTTGGGTCTTTTGTCTTCTTCTCAAAATTCTTCCTACCTCAGTCATGGCTACATCTTCTTCTGCCTCGTCTGCCTCTTCTACTTCATCTGTGGTCAAAGTGATCGACGAAAAGTTAGATCGCCCCGGTTGGGAAGCTTTGTATCTGCGCCATCCTTTTAACATGTTGATTGCTGGACCGAGTGGTTCAGGCAAAACCGAATTTGTCAAATGTTTGATAGAACACAAATCTAATCTGTTTGATCGTCCACCTCAACGCATCGGGTGGTGTTACAAAGAGTGGCAATCGTCTTACACCTTACTTCGTGAAAGTCAAGGAGAAGCCATTTCGTTTGTAGAAGGCATTCCTCGCGTAGACGATGGGATCGTGTCTGACGTGAGTCAAACACATCTGGTCATCTTCGACGACATGTTAGGAGAAGACGAAGAAGAAATTAAACTTTAGTTTAAACGAAAAGGACATCATCGAAATGCCAGCATCATTTACATTACATAAAATTTATTTCAACAAAGTAAACCCCATCGTACCATCAGTCTTAACGCTCATTAGGTGGTCTTGTTTAAAAGCCCCAGAGACAAATCTCAAGTGCAAGTGTTAGCCAAACAGTTAGGCACTCCTTGGCTGAATTATGCGTACGACGATGCCACTCAAACACCTCATGCGTATTTACTCATCGACTTAAAACCGACCACTCCCGACTATTTGAGATTTCGTTCCAGTATATTTCAAAATTGGTGTAAAGAAGGAGGCCCGTCATTTACACGTCCCCTTCGGCCACTCTCTGAAAAAAAAATATTAAAACATCTACCGCGTCATTTCTGTCTCACAGTCTTAGAGATGACTTCCTTTCAAGCTCATCCTTAGGCCAAATTGATTCGTGCCTTGTATGGCATCAGTCTCGAAACAAATGCACAAGTCCGTGCTCATTTGTTAGAAGCTAGTCTCAAAGAAGTGTTACGATGGTTTAGTTTGACGGCACGTCAATTACTGCAAGGCATCATTCACATCCCTCATCAAACTCAACGTTTTTTTCAAAAAGATAAAGGGGCGTTGTCACAACTAGCCGATCCTAGAATCGATCCACACACTAAAAAACAAATCATTTTAACCCCTGGAGGTAGCGGTTCTTTAGGAGGGGTCATGATTCGTTCACTCTTGAAATGGGATCCTAATGCCCAAGCCAAAAAAACAAAAAAAAAAAAACAAAAACACCCAAAAAGAAGAAAAGCCCTAAAAAGAAGAAAGCCCCTAAGAAAAAGAAAAGCCCTGCCAAGAAGAAAACACCCACCACCACCACTGTCACCTGCAAGAGAGGTACTGCTGCCAGGACCCAAACGTACACCCGCAAGACACCACGACAGCCAGCAGTGACGAGGTCTCCTTCTCCTCTTGAGTCCACTTCTTCGTCTTCTTCACCACCCTTCATGATGATGCCTGCCAAACCAGACTTAAGATCCGTGTTTCCTAATTTGATGCAAAAATGGAAACCCATTTCGAAAGTCACCACTCCGGGACCCTCGACTTCGGCTGATCTGGCCATGGCAGCGGCCGCTAAAAAAGTACCGTCCCCTAAAACCAAAGTCCAAGAGAGAACCGGCGTGTTACAAAGTTTAGTGGATTTATCCAAAGAAGAATTGAGACGATTTAGTCCATTGGAAACACCTCAACGTCGAGTGAGGCCTGTCATGAAGATGGTACGTCGTGCGGACAATCAGTGGAGACGTGTTCCAGTATAAAATAGATGGGTGACCTGCCAGAGACTTCAGACTTACTCCTAACCTCTAAGTTGGCTCCCAAACGTGCACACCACAACCACCAAAAGAAGAAAACCAAAAAAGGACTTCCACCTCGTCTGGCGAAATATTGGGACGTCTTGTCTGTCCTGACCAAATCCAATCCTCCCATGCGAAAACAACTCATTCAAACAGCCCCCAAAGAAATCATCGATACCGTGTGTGAATGTTGTTTGAACGTCTTGAAAGGTACGGTACCTTTGTCCAAGATACAGAAACAAAAATTAGGTAAACATCGGAACGTTCTTCGCCAAATGGTGAAAAAGAAAATACCTCTCCAGCAAAAGACAAAAATGTTGGTGCAACGAGGATGATTTCTACCTATGCTGATAGGACCGTTGTTAAAAATAGCGGCTCCTTTGTTAGGAACGATTGCTGGACCGCTTTTAGGAGGTGTCATGCGAAAAAAAAAGAAGATAAAAAGGACACCCTTCTCTGGAAAGACCACACATTTGTACCTTTGGATGAAATGGAAGGACGAAAACTGACTTTAGTACCTTACAAACGATGGATGGAATTCCATCGTTGGAACGAACAATGGATACCTCATTTACCACCCAATCCAAATCTCAACGAGATGTCACAGTTACAACAAGAATTACAAACGCTGATGGAACGAAGCGATTTGTCAGAAACAGAAAAATCCCAACGGTACAGTCAACTCTTACAACGTCTGCAACTCTTTCACCAAAAAGCTGTAGACGAAACAGCTGCACCCACTCTGAGAGATTTCAAAGCCCTGATGAAAAGCGAACCTAAAGTCACCACCACCAAAACAGACACCGCCACGGGGATGACAGTAAAAGAAGAAGAAGAAGAGTTACAAACTCCACCTCCTAAAAAAATAAGAAAGTTAGCCACACCGGGTTGGATAAAAAAGATGATGTCTACCCCATTGCCATCAGAAGAGAAAAAGGACGAAGTGAAGACAGAAGTCAAAACAGAACCGATGACCCCTGTTCAAACATCCTCCTTTACACCAATGGCTCGTCGGACACTTAAAGCATTGCAATCCAAAAAGATACCCCACGAAGAAAAAAGCATTGGTACTTGGTTGACTTATTGAGGAATCATGGAGAAACTTTTAGCCAGCCTTTATTACAATCCTGGCCATGCTGCTGGTTACGGAGGAGTTCAACAATTGTATCGAGCTGCCAAAAGTAAATTGAAAAGTGTACTTTTGCCAGAAGTACGACGATGGTTACAAGAACAATCGACGTACACGTTACACAAACCCATTCGACGCAAATTTTCTAGAAGTCCAACCCAAGTGGAAGGCATCGATCATCAATGGCAAGCCGATTTAGCCGACTTCTCTCATTTGGAAACTTACAATCGTGGTTACAAATATTTGTTTTGTGTCATCGACGTCTTTTCCAAATTTGCTTGGGTCGTGCCTTTGACTTTTAAAAGCAGTACCGAATTGGTACGTGCCTTAAAATTGGTCTTGAAACAAAGTGGCCGTCGCCCTTTACGATGGCAAACCGACAAAGGCACCGAATTTCTAAACCAAGCTTTTCAAAAAGAATTGAAACAAAGACAGATTCATTTTTTTACCACCGAAAATCCTGAAACCAAAGCCAGTATCGTGGAACGTTTTCAAAGAACTTTGAAAGAACGCATGTGGAAATATTTTACACATCAACTTACTCTCAAGCACATCGACGTGTTACCCCGTTTGGTCAAAGCGTACAATCAATCGTACCATCGAAGCATCGGATGTACTCCCGAAGAGGTCAGTCCTGAAAACGAAGTGACCGTGTTTGATCGATTGTTTGGTACACCCCAGAGGAGACCCCAGAAGAAAACCTTGCTGGAGTTGAAGACGGGAGATTGGGTTCGCATCGGAAAAACCAAACGCACTTTTGACAAAGGTTATTTACCCAACTGGACCACCGAATTGTTTCGTGTCACTACACCCGTGCGTGGACGCAATCCTCCCGTCTATAAATTGGAAGACATGCACGGTGAAGTGCTCAAAGGAACATTTTGCTTGCCTGAGTTACAACGAGGGACTAAAAAAGAAGACGCATTGTACGACATCGAAAGCATTCTCGAACTAAGAACACGCAAAGTAGGCATACGTCGAGTGGAAGAAGTCAAAGTACGTTGGAAAGGATATCCTCCTAGTTTTGATTCTTGGATTGCCGCTTCCCAAGTCGTCGACTATAAAAAGAAAAAGAAGTAACCCAACATGCCATTCAACACAACCACGACCTCGACTCCTTCGCAGAGTTCCTCTCTTCAAGAATTACAAAAACAACCGCTCTGGGTGTGGTGCGGAGAACGTGTGCCTAAAAATCAAATCGTCTTTTTCTGCCAAATTTTTGTAGTGTATTGTGTCATCGGAGCAGCCATTGCCAATTTGAGTTTGCAACAAGGGGACAAACAATTGTGGACCATTTTACTCAGCAGTTGCATCGGTTATCTTTTACCCAGTCCCTCTTTGAAATTTACGACGACGACGGACAACATTCACCACAACGGTAGTACGATCAACGCTAGTCCACCTTCTTCCAGTCACCACAATACCACTCCTCTTTTGGAACCATTTTAACATCATTCACCTTTGAACTCGAGTGACTCCTCGGACGCCAAAACTTTGGAACTACTATGAATAACCAATTTTATTTAACTTTACCCAGTGACAGTTCCATGGATGTATTTCCCAACAACAAATTATGTTGTTTCACGACCAAATTACCTCAGGCCATCCATTTGGATCACGAAGCTCATTGGGAACTAGGTTTGGTAGAAATCATTCATCCTACGCAAGCTCAAAACATCGACGAAGGTCAAAACACTTTCATCGTGGATATCTTGAACAAGGAAGTGCATGATGAGTTGGAGAAAATTAAACCTGGCTTTGACCATTCCAGAAAGGTATTCATGACGACCACTCCTCCCTTTGCGAGCCATACCATGAGAATTCCTGTGGGGTATTATTTTAATGCTCGACATTTGGTGGACACCATTGAGGCTATCTTCGAGGCTCAATTTGCCAAAGTATTAGTCAAAGCCAAGAAAAGTGTCCAGATCAGTTACCATCCTGTGGCACGTCGTCTTGTCTTACAATTTTCGGACGACGACACATTGGCCATCACTTTTTCTCCTGGGTTGTATGCTTTTTTGGGTGGAAATAAAATTTTTAAAAATAAAAAAGTCCAAAGCAACTTAGATTTCGGAAAGGCTTTTAAAATCCCTATCGAATTGAACGTAGGACTGAATTTAATGTTTGTGTACTCCGATGTGGTAGAATACAACGTGGTGGGAAACACAGCAGCTCCGTTACTGAGAGTCCTTCCTTTCAAAGCAGATTCTTCTGTCGCCGCGTACGAAGAAGGTGGAAACACGTATCACGTTCACCGTGAATTTGTACACCCTCATTATCTTCCAGTCAGTAAATCGTATTTTGACGGTGTCAACATTAGTATAAAAGGAGATTTGGAACAAAGTGTGCCATTCATTGACAAAGGAAAAGTCACGGTGAAACTACATTTTCGAAAAAGGTTCTGCAACTAATTGTAACAAAAAATGTATCCTGTGTACCGAGGAGTGGCTCGACAACGAGGACATGGTTTAGGAGATATGTTAAGATCGGCTTTTCGGACGGTAGCCTCTATTTTGAAACCGATTTTGACTCGAGGATTGCATGCCTTAAAAGATGCAGCTTTGACGCAAGGAAAAGAATTTTTGCAAAACGTCCTCATTGACAAACAAAATCCTAAAGAAGCCTTTATGAGAACAGGAAAAAATGTGTTGATGCACACTGGAAAAGATCTTTTAGGTCTACGAGAGAGTCCTATAAATGCACTTCACGCTTCTGGCCCTGGCATTACTTCTTCCTCCACTTCACAACAAGGACAAGGTAGAAAGAGACGACGTCGAAATCCCTTCAGAGTTCATAAAACACACGGTGGTGTTCCAAAAAAGAATAAGAAAAGAAGAACAGTCAGAGAATTAGACGTGTTTGATTACTAAGCCTTAGAAAAAATGATGCACCGAGATTCTTGCGAATGTACCAAGTCAGAACTGGATCTGTTTACCATGCCTCCCACCATGATGACGATGCAAGAATCCCATGGGTAGAATTTCATCCTGTATCGTCTTTGACGGATTCAGCTCCTATCGAATTTGAAATCAAAGGACAAACCGAAGATTACATCGATCTGAATAACAGCTACTTGTACCTGAAACTCAAAGTGGTCCAAACGGCGGACAGTAGCCTTCCTGGGGCCGATGCCCGAGTGGCTCCCGTCAATAATTTAATGCATTCCTTGTTCAGCGAAGTAGATTTGTACTTGAATAACAAACTGGTCAGCAGCAGTATGGATACTTACCCTTACCGTGCTTACTTGGAAAATCTCTTGACGTACGGAAAAGAAGCCAAGAACACTCATCTGTATGCTTCGGTGGTCTGGAAACCTGACACCTCGGAAAAGTTCAACGACACAGCGGTGTCAGTACCGGCGACGCAAGCCGTTGATAAAACTATAATTCCAGCAGACCCACATAATGTAGGATTTAACGACCGTCGAAAGAAAATCAGACGCAGTTTAGAACTGATGGATCGTTTGCATTTGGACATGTGGTTGCAAGAGAAGTATTTGTTAAACGGAGTGGATGTAAGCCTGAGACGGAATCGCAGTAGTGCCGCCTTCCATTTGATGGCTTCTGGTGCCGACTACAAAACCATCATCCAAGAGGCCAGACTTTACGTACGCCGTGTGGAAGTCTTACCTAAAGTAGCCAACGACATCAGTCAAACGTTGAGCAGAACCACTGTCAAGTATCCTGTGCGACGCGTGGAAGTGAAAACATTTACCATTGCCGCTGGACTCCGATCCAAAGTCGAAGATCACGTCTTCCAAGGACAGCTCCCCAAACGTTTGCTGATTGGTATCGTCAGTAATGCAGCCCTTACGAGGAGTCCACAATCAGAATCCGTTCCACTTTCATCACTACAAAGTCTCAAAGATAGAAGTCAGTCGAGATGGTAAGACATTGTGTACCAGACCTTTCGAATCTGACTTTGGCAGAAAAATTACTTGCGATCTTACTTGAGCCTGTTTGAAGCCACAGAACAGTTAGGCACCAACAGCAGCCACGGCATTTCGTACGAGGATTATGCAGGAGGATATGCGTTGTGGGGATTTGATTTCACTCCTGACCAAGGCAGCGACGAAGGACATTTCCACCCTATAAAATCAGGCCCACTTCGTGTGGAACTTCAGTTTGCAGAAGTTCTACCCGAGACAGTGAACGTCGTCTTGTATGCAGAATTTGATAATACTCTAGAGATCAAACAGTCTGAGAGAAGTGATTCTAGACTATTAGAAGAAAAAAGATGCAACACGAAGAAGAACCTATGGAGATAGACCGTGAGGAATGTTGTGAAGCACAGCAGCAGTCACAAACTACCACTGATGATGACGGGTTGATTCATCCAGAACCCCCAAAAGAAGAGAATAATACTGTTCCCAAGTTTATTGGATTTATTTCTCGATGGCCTGAACATGAACAACATTTAGTCTCCTGTTATGCGAAGGAATTGACTGAAAGAATTAACAGCCTGACCAAAGAAGATTGTCATGGATGTCAAATCGATCATCCCAGTCAGAAACAACACGACAAATGTTTGATGATGACTACAGAAGAAAAATTGGACGAATATTTGGAGAAGGCCTGGTCTCAGATCTCGGAAGAAAAGGTGTTAAGACAATGGTATAAAGACTTGCAGGATTCTTCTTCACCTCCACTCACTCCTCTGGAGATCCAACGCATCGAAGCTCTCTTGCAAAAGGGTATAGAGACTGTCCGTGATTCATCGACTTACTTGAGAGACACATTCAAGCATAAAGTCAAGTGTGAATTTATGACTTTTCGTTACCTGTGAAACCAGAAAAAAATGGATACCAGGGAACTTCATTACCTGTTGACTCGCAGTTCCTACACTTCTTCTTGGAATATTGTGTACATTTTCTTCATCAACGCAGTCTAGGATATTCCTTAGAACATTTAGTGACTTGTTTTGATAGGGAGTATGCTCGAAACGATGCTAAAGTAGAACGATGGTTTTGTGAACGTTATGGTTATCTCTTGTCTTTAGCTCAGAAACGTAGTGTGCATCAGAATGATGTAGATGTAGAAAAGTGGAAGTTTAGTTTGCCTTCCCAACCCTGTCAACCCTGTAAATACGTTCCTTTTTAATATCTTGTTGATTGTTAGTTTGAAATTTTTATGTTAGAGAAGCTTCTTCTTGTTCATTAAAAAATGTTGATTTTTTGAAGAAAAAATGGTGTTGTGTGGTTTTTATTGAATTTGAAAAAAAATGAAAAATGAATAGGCTCTATCTCTCTTACTACGATCTGAAGTCACCCACTCTATCCATTTCTCACTATCAATCTGAACCATGTTTTCCATCGCGTCCGCGCCTTTCCCTAAAAAAATATGTTTGTATAGAGAGTGTGGTGTGTGTTTGATAAAAAGGGTGGTGTGGTGTGTGTTTGTTTTCCCACTTCAAAACAAATCCCTTTCCCCCCAAAAAAAATGTTTGTATAGAGAGTGTGTGTTTATGGTGTGTGATTGATAAAAAATAAAAACTTTTAAAAAATGGATGGTGTGGTGTATGTGTTGGATAAAAAATATAAAAAATAAAAATAAAAAAGGGTTGTGATGTGTGTGTTTGATAAAAATTTTAAAAAAAATTTTGGGGATAGTATTCATTTTGTCTTTACCCACTTCAAAAAATTCCCTTTCCCAAAAAAATGTTTGTATAGAGAGTGTGTGTTTGTGGTGTGTGATTGATAAAAAATAAAAACTTTTAAAAAATGGAATGTGTGGTGTATGTGTTGGATAAAAAATAAAAATAAAAATAAAAAGGGTTGGGATGTGTGTGTTTGATAAAAATTTTAAAAAATGTTTGGATAGTATTCAAAAAGTGGGTGTTGATTGTATGTTGGCGTGATTTCATCCCTTCGTCATACCCTTTCGTCTGATAGTAGGTTTTGGGTTTTTAGACAGCACACAAGGCGTTTGGGATAGTGTGTATGGGTATTGGACAGTAGATAACTAAGTATTGGATAGTAGATAACAAAGTAATTGGATAGTAGATAACTAAGTATTGGATAGTAGATAACTAAGTATTGGATAGTAGATAACTATTCCCACTGAAGTCCGACGCAGTCTCAGAAGAAGAAGACCCTCCAGGAGATGTCTATGTTAACCAAAAAACCAACGGCCCTTTTCAGGCCACCCATTTTTCAAGAAAAAATTAATTTTCTCATCATTGCCCTACTTTACTCTCTCTCTCTATTTTTTTCCCCGTTTGTGTCTGTAGAGGCCCCACCATGTTAAAAATCCCCTTGAGGCTGTAGAGGCCCCACCTGTTTTGAGGCTGTAGAGGCCCCATGTTAAAATCCCCTTGAGGATATAGTGCCACCCCGTGCCCATGTTAAAATCCCATTGAGGCTATTTACCCACCCATAACTACTCACATAGAAAGATCTTACGTCACTAGTTTGGGGCTAAAAAAAATCCCTGCAAGTGACACATTTCCGGTACTTAATTGCACTAAAAATTAACACAAGAGACTGAAGATGAAGAAAAAAATTGCATCTTTTTTATATTCAAATATATTTTACATAACTATCTCTAGAATTAGTTGATGAAACATACCATTCATTGTTCGATACTGGTTTCAAAACAATGCAGTTTTCAGTTGGCACCGGAACCGGTACAGTAAACTGATCAAACAACTTCGTATGGCCGCCATATCTTTTACGTAACATGCATAACGATCAAAAGAATAATAAGTGCATAGTAGAATCTTGCACATTCACGGCTAGTGATTTATTCTTACCACTTTATTTCAGAGCGCACTTTCAAAAGTGTATTTACACAACTATCTTGAAAAAGAATTATTTCGATAAATCGACGAGTTTCTTTTTTTCCCTAGAGCATTCAGTATTTACTCAAACGATATGGAGACATATTTATTGGTAGGTAGGTATGACTCCACTCTGAGGAATTGGTACTTATCAACACTACAGGTATACCTATATCAGCCTATAAGATCAACTTTCAACCAGACTATGCAATAATAAATAGCAAAAAAAAAAAAAAAAAAATTTTAAAAGACCCTTACAAATTCTCTTTTAAATAACCAAATAATGAAAATACAAAAGAAATACTACTTTATGTTGATCCTTTTCTTACTTGAAGCTTTATAGTTAAGTAAAAAGATAAAATGATAATATTCTACTGTTTTCGAACACAGGTTTATGTACTCATTCTGTATTTTATCGTGACTTAAGCCGCGCCTTATTCAGAGGTTTTTAACATCTACAGACACTCCGATCGTTGTTAACTATGATGTAGAAGACCTATCAGTTTTTTTTCTATGCAAAGAGATCCAATATAGGAGAACCCTTACGAGACTACATGTCAATGGGACGTAATGAATACAGGTAATTGGTGTAATTATCCATGACCGTTAATACTAAAACGTCTAATGATCCCCTCAGTGTAATCATCCATGACTGTTAATACTAAAACGTCTATTGATCCCCTCAGTGTAATCATCCATGACTGTTAATATTAAAACGTGTATAGAGTTCCCCTTACGACAATTGTTTAAATATCATGTCTCATTTACGATACATTAGTTTTCGAAATAAGATTCACCGAAAGCACAGTTTCTATCTAATGAAGAAAAAAAAGAGTAATCATTTAATATTTCATATTGACAAATTAAATTTACAGATTCAACCTTACGGCTAGGTCCCCTTTATATGGTGTAAGGACTTTCTTCGTAAAATCTAGTGCATGTACTATGATGTCGATTCATTGGCTTAAACAGTTTCGTTATCAGTCACAGTAACATCAGAGCAATATATACAGAACTTGTCTATTTGATTATTTATAGACTATTGATTTACATCATGTTGTCCCTAGTTGACAACGTACGAAATCTGTATACAGTTCCAATGTTGTGGAGCAGACAGCTACAAGGACTTCATCTGAGCATCAAAATGGAGCACCACCAAATACAACAGTGGTAGCTGAACCTGCACACTAACGACTCCGCTGGCCTGTTGTAAGACACTACCAAGCGCTTCTTCTACGGCCGCCCTTACGTGCGCAACCAGTCCAACAACGGACAATAACTACTTGTACACGGTAACACACAAACTCTCTCTCCATCTCTCTCTCTCTCTCTCTCTCTCTCTCTCTCTCTCTCACACACACACACACACACGCAAACACACACATCTTATTTATATATAAAAGGTAAGAGAGAGAAACAGATACAATTCAATTGACGTCAATACTAGGTCTATTACATTTGAATCTTCTTATGTAACTCTCTCTCTCTCTCTCTCTCTCAAACGCAAACACACACACACACACACATCTTATTTATATACATTTCGGGTACAATAGATAGATAACATTCATTTTAGGTCAATGCTAAGTCTATGTGATAAATCATTCCCCTTTGATTACGACGATCTCAAGAACTGTGTTGAATTTGGAGATACTTTACTTATTCAAACATTATATATATGCACACCGTCTAACCATTCAAGCTTTCGACAAGATATATGTCATGTATAAACAATTAGTACAACTATTGTCCTTTCGAAAAACTTTTACACAGAAACAGAATGAAAGAGTCACGCCCAATAAATGCAACAAACTTTTGATACCAAACTTTACAATTTTTCTTAGTCTGTTATATATGACACTTCTTGTTTGTTTTAGGGCTGCGTGAACAAGGTTTGGAACGACTACATCATTGTTAACAAGATCGCTGTCAGTGTCGTATTTTCAATACTTGCCCTGTTTCAGGTATCATATATATATATATATATATATATATATATATATATATATATATATATATATATATATATATAGTCACAAAGGTATAACACTTTGGAAATATCTTAACCTAGTAATGATTTTTGGTGGGTTGTGATTCGATAATAAGGAATCTGGCACTCACAAATCCTGAAATATTTTAATGTCATATGTCTGCAAAAATTTATTTAAAAAATCCCGTATATTTCATTTATTCAATATAGAGTTGGTGAATTTGGAATTAATGACCTAGACACCTATTTTTTACTCTCTTCTTGCTCTCTTCATGCTCTAAATTGGTAATCAGCAACATTTTGGCGTGTATCTTTCCAAAGAGGGATATAATGGGCATTCACTGTTGGTACGAAGTATTCGACTTACACTTTATGGCGACTACAATGAGGGATTCCATGCGATTTAGCTAAATGATGGGTTATAACATTACTATGTTATGTTGGAAATACATTCTGATTGTTACCAACATGTTTAAGCTTACATCTTTTCGGGGAGTGAAGTAAAGTATATTTACATTCACAACCCCAAACTTAACTTATTGACGCACGCTAGTGTCTGGCTGCCATTCCCAGAGTTTTTTCAACGAATTGGGTTCTTTTTTTTTTCTTTTTCTTTTTTTATGACAGTATCCGACTATCTTAAGCCAGGATTTTTTGCTTGTATCTTGTTGCTTCTAAAATTGTTATATAATTCAAAACATGTTTCATGCATAAGCGAATATTAAAGCTGAAGAAACGATTATCAAATAAATAACCAAAAATTCATTGTCATGTTCACATTTTAAATTTTGAAATAAATATCTTCGTGATAATGCAATGCAAAATGATTTCTGAACGAATACATGGGGGGGGGGGGGGGGGGGTAGCAACGGTGTCATACAGCCACAAACTACCACCACCATCACACTAACACCTCTACAGTTACATTTACTTCCTGCGCCGCTGCTTGGTTCTAATGCTTGGAACAAACTCATTCTCTGGCTTTCGAATGGAATATTCAATTTATTTTTCCGCATCGAACACCCAGCTAGAAACTATTTCAGTATTTCCAATGATGTGCTCGCAACTTATATAAATCCTATTGTGTGTTGAATTATATTCAAACTGTTAAGATAAAACGCGGAAAGTGTTAAAAAATGGGGTATATAATATAATGAAACACCACATTCACATTAAAAAGGGGTATATAATAATGAAACGCCACATTCGTGTTTTGTACTGAACCTGGGTAAAAACTCATTTGATACTGCGTAGTAATACATCTTGGCCTGACGACGACTTCGATGTATCCCTACGACATAGCAGAGTCGTTCTTTCCCGCCCTCTCGGAACAAAACATGTATGTATTTTTTTATGTATTTTATAACCACTAAAGCGCTACTTTCTACCATCAGTGCATTTTTATCATCATTTATCTCACTAAAGCTATAAGCATCATCACTAACATTGCTACTTTTTCGAGTTTATCCTCAATGGCTTCTATTAATAGACTGCCGGTACTCCTGCAATTATTATAAATAATACTACTATTCCTGCTCCTTCTACTACTATTACTGCTCCCGTGTTAGATCGACGTATGTCTGTGAATAGTATGGAGATTTTATTTCAGTTTAGAGGAACCGCGGCGGCTCACTTGTTAGCGCGCCAGACAAGCGACAGAAAAAATTGTTCGAATCCTACCATCGGATCAGCCCGGTTCATACACTGTGATGTATCCTTGCGCAAAACACTTTACTCATATTGTCTTAACATATTAAATAATCTACTTGTTTTGCTGTGCTGTAAAACACGAAAATAAAACATTACTTTTTTTTAGAATGGCTCCAAATGACGCCAATGACATGTAAAAGCTTGAGTCGACCTTCAGAACATTTATAATTTATAACATTTTTCTGTATAATTATGGAAATAAAGTACCGTGGAAATTAATAGCGCCAAATATGAAGATTTATAAACAAGTCAGATTATACTAGCAAATATTCAGCGAACTCTGCTTCGTCCGAACATAATAATACTAATAATACTACTACTAATAATACTAATAATAATTATTATTATAATTAGTAGTAGTAATTGTTGTAGTAGTAGTATTGCATCAGTAGTAGTAGTAGCATTTAATGAATAATATAATTAATATTCCTAATTTATTTATCAAATAATAATAATAATAATAATAATAATTATTATTATTATTATTATTATTATTATTATTATTATTATTATTGCAGGTTTTTCTTTTAGTTCTTGCATTTGTCATCTGGTGCAACATCGAAAACGAAAAAAAGAAAAAGAACACAGTCGCACCAATGGACACGAATTTCAGTCGGACGATGTCTGGTCAGATAAACAACAAAGTGTATCCGGCGAGCTGATAAACTTTTGACTGGCAGTGGCGAATTAAGCCATCCCTCCACCACCATGCCCAGAACTCTAACCTAATCCTGATCCTAACCAAAACCCTAAATCCGAACCTTAACCCTAAGTCTAACTTCCAATTCGGGAGGGGGTGGGGGTGGGAGTCAGTGATCAGTCCTATATTTAACATTTTGAACTTTTCGTTCCAGTGTTAAACCAAATTTAATACTAACAGTTAGTGTCTGTTTAATAATGGTGTATGTTGTGTATTATTTATGTATATGTATGTATCTATGTATGACGAGACACATTTGGTAACCGCACTGTATCTTCGATCCGTCCATGACTGGGCATGTGGTAAGTCATGTGAATTCAATTCTGTGCATATTATAATTATTAATACGAATGTTGATTTAAACAGAAGGGTGGGGTGGCTCTCTTGTCCTTAAAGTGGACATCTTTCTCTATTTTTCACTGTTTTAGTTAGAAAAAAGGCATTAGACTGCACAAACGCCCGTCTGGATACGCCAATTTGATTGGACACCTGAGGTGCATGATCAGCAGAAACCGAAGATATAAATATTTGGGAAAATACTGTATAATTATTTACAACAGTGAATACTTTCAGGTCATGGGTTTGGTTCAAAACTGAGAAAAAAGGTTCCTTTCCATATTTTTGGTGATTAACACCGGGTGAATTTACAACAGTGAATACTTTCAGGTCATGGGTTTGGTTCAAAACTGAGAAAAAATGTTCCTTTCCATATTCTTGGTGATTACCACCGGGTGAATGAGCAAGAGAATGTGTTTGTGTTTGTGGATAGAATAGAGACGGATAGAAGTATTACTCTGTCATTTAATTTATTCAAAAATATATCTGATTATCTGTTGACAATTTTAAATATATGCAACCCTTTTTTAACAAAACTGTCTAGCATTGAGATAGTTACATACATTGGTGATTAAGACTCGTGTAGTTACATTTCTAAAATAAAAAGAGTTTCATGCTTTCCGTCTAGGCTAAGTTTGATTAATGAATGTTTTTCCCTAACTTTAGATGCTTTTAATATTAAAAACTCATAAAATATTGCATTTGTTTACCTGTTTCTAAAACGAATCGTTTTTAGTGATTGAGTTATTTACTGCAAATATCCTTGACAGTGTGTCCTTCTATCTATATATCCATCCTTTTCTCTCTCTCTCTCTCTCTCTCTCTCTCTCTCTCTCTCTCTCTCTCTCTCTCTCTCTCTCTCGTATGTTTTAAATATCTTACGCAAATATTTTAAAATTACCTTAATAAAGGAAATGAAATTATACAATTACTGCATTGATAGAATTGTGTATTATTGCACAGTTTGTTTGGGATTGAGGGAGGGTTGCATTATTCAGCGTAGAGCTCATTATTGGCATCGAGAACGAATCTTCCTGATGAATCCATAGAGTGCTCAACCAACCGTTCTGATTCTGTGAAATATACCTTTTTTCTGAACAATAATTCAACCCCAAATATTTTATTCAAACCAAAATTGGATTATAAGAATAGTTGTCCTTGATTGAAAAAACTTTCATAAAAAGTGCCATTCCTTTTTTATATTGGTTTTGTACTTAAAATAAGGGTCTTGACTAATCATGTGTCTTTGTAAGGCAATGCTTTGATTGGATCATTAGGGGGAGGACATGTATCGTAAATTCGTCAGCCTAAGCAATGCTTGCAATGCTATCAATGTCATTCCTTGATATATATCGAACCTAGGTTACTAGATCAGCTAAATATAGAAAAATAATAATTAAATCACATTTTTTGCAACTTGAACTTAGATAGCCACGTATTCACAAAGTACATGCATATTGCATATTTTAATTTTTAAAAGCTATATTATCCAATTATATATATATATATATATATATATATATATATATATATATATATATATATATATATATATATATATATATATCATTGACGGCACACAATGCAAAACTAGTCTCAACTTGCCAATGGTAAGGCCAGTGTAACTATGGTTGTACGAACGCTGAAGTAAAAACGTATAGGGAGCAAGACAAATTGCATTTTTCTATATTTTCATACTAATATTATTTACTGTGTTTCATATTACTGCCACTTCTTTAGCTCAGAATTGAGCATTAATTTAAGTCCTAATCTGTACCGGGAGGGTTAGGAGCGGATGGGGAAGATGCCTCAAAAATATGCTTTATTTATGTATTGAACCCAAGTTTGAAAGCTTTGCTGCTGAGGAAAACATCACCATTCCCATCCCGTTCCTAACTATTAGTGCATTTGTCTATGATGTCTCTGATCATCTAACTTTAACAAGCAACTGAGCGACTTATCACCAGTGTTCTATATTTCAACGTGTAATCCTGCATAAGTACACATATATCCATCACACAATGCTAATTAATTTGTGATATCAATTATTTTTTAACTATTATATACTGGTGACATTTTTCAACGAACTAAGTAATTGAAAGTTTATTTTTGTATTGTAGTGGCAAGTATATAACTTTATACAATTTCAGTGGTCATCTTAATCTTTTGTATGACTAAATGCATCTAATTATTGACCAGTTTCTCTACTTAGATGTGTGACTAAGGTTTTTGAAACAATTATGTTTAAACATCTTTGATATATAAATATAATCAGGATTTGTTCCTAGTCGACCAAAAACAACGTACCAGAACATATGTTTTCCGCTCAATTCCAATAAAGTCACGTGTTCATCGTTCCTTGAAGTCAGTAAAGCTTTTGATACAGTAAGGACAAAAGGGTTAGCTTATTAGCTTAACAAATATCGCATTGCTGGTAAGCTACTTAACACATCGTTACCAGTCTTCAGTCAAAATTCATTATTAACAAGATGTCTATTAACTTAGGTTCCCCAAGGTTCCGTGTTAGGCCCTTTATACTTTTTATTATTTATATCAACGATTTCGCAGACAGTTTGAACTCGTTTACAAGGTTATTTGCGGATAATACTTCCCTTGGAAGGTCTTCATCAGATCCTGTACAAGTACGAAGTATTAGAAACAGTGATCCTGAAAACCTTAATGCATGGGCAAAAGACTGGCTTGTTTTTTTAATCATCCTAAAGCTGACATTTTTATTTTCGAGCCCATATTAGTTGAGTGGCGTTGCCGTCAATAGTTTGCTAAGGTTTTGGTTAAATTTTTCATTTCCATATATTTCATAAATCCCTACAGAGATTCTCATCATACTTGGTATGAAACATTAAGAACCTAATACAATTCATTCGACGACATGCTCGCTCGCCCCATTTACCTTATATTTAAGGTTACAGTCATATAAAATTAGCGGTTTTGGTAAAAGGTTTTACATTTGGTTTAGTTCCTAAATCCCTTGATAGATTTTCTTCATGCTGGAAATGAATCATTATGAAGCTAAATCAATTGAATCCGTGATATGTACGCTTCCTCCTTTTACCTTTGAGTCATAGCCACAGTCAAAAAAAATTTGCGTTATGGTTTTACCTAAACCCCTTGATAGATTTTCTTCATATATGGCATGAATCATTGTGAAAGTTAGCCAACTGATTTGGTAATGAATATGCTTGCTCCTTTATCTTGGCGTCAAGATCACAGTCATAGATAAGATGCGCTAAGGTTTTGGTTAAAGGTTTTTCATTTGCTAATATTTTCTACACCTCTTAATTGATTTTCTTCATTGGCGCGTGAATCCCATGAAGCTAAGACAATTGATTCTGCGACACTGATCTTTGCGTCAAGGTCTTATTTGCTTTTATTTCCTAAGCCCCTTAATAAATTTGTTCATACATTCAATGAATTAATATTAATCTAAGACAATTCATTCATTCTGCGACATGTTCGCTCACCTTTTTGACGCTGGGGTCACACGTTGTGCGGTAGTGCTTTCATCGTAGGCTCGACATGCACGGTCCGGTTTTCTTAGTAATTACAAACAGGCAAACTGAAATTGTAGGTACTGTAATTCTCTTTAATAATATAAATTTGCTTCCTGCTAAAAGTCATGGACCATTAAGTCTAACATTATCTTCTGATGCTAAATTGACTAATACTATTACATATTAGTAAGACTATTCAGAACACATCTAAATATTTATCAATGTTGCTGCGAAAAATCTTAAAACGGAATACCTGTAAGTAAACTAGGTACACTATTCATACATAAAATTTTAGAATATACGAGTCAAGTCTGGGATAATTGCTGAAATGAATATTCCAAAAGACTCGCAAAAATTAAAATGGAAGCTGTACGATTCCTTACAGGTCCACACATTTATTATTCTAGGCATGGGACAATTGTACACTATTAAGGAAGACGAAGAGATTATGTATAAATGCATTCGATTATAAATAATCCAGTACCTAACTTTTTAAGCGATCTTCTTCCACAAAGGAGATATGCGGCATCTATTTATCGACTACGCAAACTCTGACAACATCACAACATTCTATATCTGACTTCAGATATTTCAAACGTCTTTTTTTCCCATCTACTGTCCATACTCGCCTCGTGTATAATTCGGATCCAACTGCAAACTGCACAGATGCAAAATCTGCTGTCGCCTAATTCGCCGGCAGATCTGGGTCTATGCAGTTTGTTAGGCATAATCAGTAAAACCAACAACATAGACCCTGATCTGCTGACGCATTATTTGACGGCAGAGCAGGATCCATGATATTTGCAGTCGCACACCACTTATACACAAGTATACGGTATGATTGCTCTTGTGAACTTTCTCCCTGATAATATCGAAAATATTTCCAATTTGTCTATTTAAAATAAAATGAAACCTTTGTATAATCCAACAAACGGACCACTATCTTGGTATGCTATTGACAAAAGTCACCTTAATATACTACACACTAAACGTAGTCATGTATACAACCGTCTCAAATGAAATCTTTACGGAATGAACTTGGTTAATTCTTAGATGCTTCAATGTGGCTATGATAATGTAGACGTTGAAAACTATTTTCTTCTATTGCCTTTTATTTTGATGCTCAAAAATCATAACTCTTTCTGTCTATCATTTCAACTCACTTCGTATGAAACAATGTCTGCAATATTCCTAAATGTTTAGAAACATATCCACCTGCCTTGACGTTTTAGTACTTACAATACTATTATAAGTACTAAATTTATCACAAAAAAAAACGAAATGGGCAGTAGTGACTCTAACGAGTGTCTTTGCTCTATCTCTCTCTCTCTCTCATCTATTTTTTTGTTATTTAATTTTCTTAATTATACACATATATGCCTCTTTGTTATCTTTTTGAAATGTGTGATATGTCTTTCTTCTATGTAAACTTGACCTAGTTTTCAAAAAATAGTTATGTTCTTACGTTGTTTGTGTTTTAGTTTTAGACTTTTTTTTTTTTGTAAAATGAATTTTATCTTTGGGAGCAGTTTTGTTTGGTTTGGGAAAAGGACCTAGAGAGGTGATTTCTTCACAGTTAGATGATTAGAAGCATGCCTTGGAAACGCTTCACAGTTAGATGATTAGAAGCATGCCTTGGAAACGCTTCACAGTTAGATGATTAGAAGCATGCCTTGGAAACGCTTCACAGTTAGATGATTAGAAGCATGCCTTGGAAACGCCTCACAGTTAGATGATTAGAAGCATGCCTTGGAAACGCTTCACAGTTAGATGATTAGAAGCATGCCTTGGAAACGCTTCACAGTTAGATGATTAGAAACATGCCTTGGAAACGCTTCAAAGTTAGATGATTAGAAGCATGCCTTGGAAACGCTTCACAGTTAGATGATTAGAAGCATGCCTTGGAAACGCTTAAAATGCAGGAGCTTCCGGAGGCTTTGCCCCCTGCGCCTCCAGGGACCCTTCGCCTGATTATTTATGTTCACCACCATCCATCCCAAAATAATTCTGGATCCGCCCCTGGAAACGTTATAATAATAATAATAATATTAATATTAATAATAATAATAATAATAATAATAATAATAATAATAATAATAATTATTATTATTATTATTATTATTAGTAGTAGTAGTAGTAGTAGTAGTAGTAGTAGTATTAGTATTAGTATTATTGCAAATGACAGGCACATGTACAACTCAACATATAATCTGCACTTCCTATATCTACACCACCTATAAGTTATAAGACAAATCACGATATTTTCACGGCAAAAATACGTTGCTAAATAAAAAAGTTTACTGACACCAAAAGTAAATCATATATTTATATGAACATCAAGGTAAAACTAGTTCTCCATGGGAGTATTCTTTATGTAAAACAAGCAGAGTATAAATACAAATAGTTAACTATTAGAATGCAATCTATTGTAACCGTAGATGTAACATATCTCATTCTCCTTTCGTTTAAACAGACTTACACTCTCTTTGTACGCATTTCATGTATTAAATAATATCATGAATAATGAGTGCGTTATCTATCTTTGAACAGTTGTTATGGAAACCATTCTGAATTGCATCTATTAAATATGATTCACAGGCAGTACCTTTTGTAGATAAGCTTGATACAAAATGGGTCAAAGTCACGAAAACGGTATGTATAGGTTTAATAAATACATTGTCACGCCAAAATGAAGCTGTCTGCCGATATTTCTGTAAACGTGTAATTACTACTCACACGATAATAATCGCAAGTTTGCGTTCGAAATAAGAATTTAAAGTCTTTCCTCAGATTTTCACCAGCTTCCATAACTTTTACGCCATTTTCGTCAAACTTCATTTCTAAAGACATACTCAAAGGCGACTTACAACGTTAAGATTGCTGAATAGCCAAAACAATTGGGAGGTCATTACGCCATGATTCCAATTAAATTTCTACCATTCAGTATTGTCTCGACATTGTGTGCTTCAAAAGTGGATTACAGTTGCGGAAATTAAACGTATTGTCGTTATCCTCTCTCGTGAGACAATAGTACGTTCTATAATATTACAAAATCACTTCTACATTTGACCTTCTTTTTTGTCTTTAATATATCTATATATAACATTATTATTAGTATAATGTATTTTATTCTCACATTCTCACAATAGAAAGTAACTCAGGACGAAACATATAGGTTTCTGCTTTCTTTTACACAGAATAACTTTCTTCTGTCTTCGGTTTTCAGGTATTAAAAGATTCAATGAATAATAAATACGTCATCTATCTTAAAATAGCTGTTACAGAGACATGACTGATCTCCATCGATTAAATTTGATTCCTCTGAAGTATATTTGTCTGGCACGAGCAAGTTACTGGAATGGTTAAGATCATGAACATATTGTAGTTCAGAGTGAAAACAGTGTTTTAATTCCTTCTGACACGTGGCCTAACCGATACAGTATAATAAAAGACAAGGTTAGTACGACTCTGAGGAAGAGACAATAGCACGTCCGCATCCAGGACGCTGAAGATGTACGTTTATAAACATTATTTGTATTTTCTATCTATCATTCGTGATTTTAACAGGTTGGGTATATGCATTTTGCTGGTTGATTCGTGATTTTTTCTAGATTGTCGTTATTTCAGTCACATTTGGCATTACATAATGCTGTTTTTGATTAAATACCGTTTATTGTTTGAGCGAAATCATATTTTTTTGTCACATTGGTATAAACTATTGTATATACTTGTAAATAATGAGAATTGTTTCAATTCCATGCAATCCTATATAATAATTGTTATCGTTGATTGATTTCATTGTGTATGTTTTAATATATTTTATTTATCCACATGTATATTGATATCTTACTTATGTATGTATGACATATTTTTGAATGACAAGGTGTACTGTTAAAAACACATTCAGCTGATCGGAGTGTTGCATAAGGTTGGTAATACCCATGTTGAACCAAGCTGGTTCAAGGCCATGTTTGACCCACTTATGTGGTCTGACGATCGCACTCCAATAACCAGAGTTAGATATACCCATGGCAAAGAAAGCAGAGGCGCTGTGGTTCATTGGTCAGCCTGCTGGACCCGCGCCCGAAAGGGTGCGGGTCTGAATTCTACCATTGGGTCTGAATTCTACCATTGGATCAGCATATGTTGGCTACCATAGTGTATCCTTTGGAATATACACTTTACGTCAATTGCCTCAGCAATAAATAACCTATTTGTGTTGTTGTGTTGTAAAACACTAAAGCTACAACAACAACAACAACAAAGAAAGTGTTGTTCTTACTTAAGTCATACCTTTTGTCATAACTTTAGTGGAGACATTTTGAGTATCCATGAGAAAACAATCTGTTCATATTCAACCATTGTGCTTTTCTAAGATTGTATGGCGTGTTAGAGGACAGACATGATGTCAGATTTTTAGTCTTCAATTTTTCTCTTCTGTGTAAATAAATTTGGTTCCTTGACATATGGTCAGAGTTTTATTTATTCGAATTTTTATTTATTTTTCTGCGTGCATGTATGCTCTTACCTGTCTCCATTTTTTCTTTTCTCTCTCTCTCTCTCTCTCTCTCTCTCTCTCTCTCTGTTAAGTATATTACGTTGTTAAATTTTATTATATTATATTATGATTTTTAGTTTCATTTTGTTAGATTATTTCATTTTTAGATATTGTTATACATGTTATTGTTATTATATATGTGGTTAAATATTTGTATTATTCCATTATTAAGATTTTTTTAATGTATATCTATGTATGTATGTATATATATATATATGTATATATATATATATATATATATATATATATATATATATATATATATATATATATATATATATATGACATATTTAAGCATGCTTGTTTTTTATTCGGTAAAGGTGCCGTTGGATGCAAAGGAGATATGTTTTTCCTTTTTCCTTGGTCAGTCTTGGTTTGATTGTTGTAAATCTTCATCATCTGTGCTGTATAGGTTGGTTGTTAAATTAAAATTTGTAAAAAGTGTTTGTTTTCTATCGCCTTTTTTGTTGCTTTTATCTGCTTTTTCCTTTGCTTGTTTCTACCGTCTCCAGCTGGATCCCTTCTTGGCAATTCTTTTATGTTTAAAGGTGCCGCTGTTGACTGGTCTGTATCTGTTTTATTTGATCCTGGTGCTTCTGGCTGTGCTATGTCTTTTCCTGCTGTGTTTGAAGGCTGTCTCTGGGTGTTACTATTCTTTGGAAACATTGTTAGTTCACTCCTATGCACTTGTTCTGGGATTTGGGGCCTGCTCTTTGTTATTTCCATTCTAGTCACTTGTGTTTCTATCTTCCTTTTCTCCTGTGCATTACAAAGCTTCGGGTCATGTTCTTTTTCTCCGCATTTGTAACATTTCCTATGATGGATACACCCTCTATACCAAGACGTCACTCGAAAACCGTGAATGTGGAAGAACGGTGTTATTTTTTCTTCAGTTCCTTTTTCTATCTGTACGATTCTCGATCCCGTTTGAACTGTTGGGTACTAGCTGTACGTCGCCATTTTTGAATCTTTTACAGTTGTTTTGAATTTTTGTTGAAATCACGCCGCCGTTGCCTCGAGCGGGATTTCGATGGGGATTCCAGATATGAACATGTCAACGTATTTGATGGTAATTCCTCTTTCTATCTTTGGTGCTTCTCTAACTTATGCTGTTGTTGTCCCAATTTGTATGGTACTTCTGTCGCAAAGTGGTGTTTCTCCCTTTGGGTGCAGTATATAGGTCCGTCTTCCATTGCATGTGAGGGCTTCAATATCCTCGATCTTTACTCTTGTTTTTAGTGCTGTAAGTATTTCTGCGTATGCTTTCTCTTCCGATACGTCTATTTCTTGGGCTCCTGGACGTCGACTCGCCATGAGCTTCTTGCCTTGCTCGGTCCTCTCAGTTATTGTTGTAAAGTATTGTTGAAGCGCTGGCATTTCCAAATTGAAATGTAAATAGGTGTATAGTTCTTTCAACTATTGTTCACATTCAGTACGTATTATACAAAAAGCTACTAGTAGATAGATAAGTTCACTTATATTTTGTTCAGTTCAGTTTCCATCTTTAGCCAGTTAGGAATCTCGTTTTAACTACATGATCGAACATAACTACATTTTGTTACGGTGATGAAGGATTTGTGATAATTCAAACGCTTCTAATATGCACAGAAGAAAAATCAGAATGAGCTCTCAATGATACTGAACTGTTGCACTCAATGTAAACATTCTATCTATATTTTCTGATAGTTTCTTTACAAAGAAGTTTAAATAATGAAAACAATTATCCTCTTTCTGTTTTTGATTGAATGTTGCACGTGTATGTTGCACAAATATATCTTTAATTTCACTAAAAATTATCTTTCCATTAATGCACTTTAGCAGTCGGAGTTGGTTCACTCGTTCTGGAAACAATGTCACGCATAACAACAAACCGAGTCTATCTTAAGGAAGGTAATGCAGTCGGTAATTTTTAAGAAAAACAAAATCTGTCTTCTGAATTCAGCGGGAATAATATGTACCAGAGAAAGGAGTATTTTAATTTACAAATATTGTTCTAAAAAAACATAAAAATTTACTTATTGAAGATTGTATCTATAATTTTCATTTAAGCTTAGTAGCGTAGTGCTAGCAACTATGGGAGATATTGGATGCCATTATCATGTAATAACACATGAATTTACTATCAAATATTGTCAAGGATAGATCCAAGTATCATCATATGAGGGAATAACATTACTCTAAATGAAACCAAATAAAATAGCTAAAGTCTACGAAATCTTATTGATGATCGTAAATTATGATTTGCCATAATTCTCATATTTCAGCTCCTCTGTCTTATTTCCAAATAAATTTCCGATTTTAATAAACGGTAATATGGAAGGAAAAGTTCACTCAGTAATCTACATTTTTTTATGAATAAAGTAACAGGAATATTTAATCCTTAACCAATAAAAATTTCGAATATTTTTCAAAACTATTCTCAAGGATGTGCTTTGATTGTGTATCATTTTCTATACTTTTATATGTCATTATACTTAACTAATGACACGTATTTTCACGTATTTTCCGATCAATTGCAACGAAATGCGCAACAACCTACACATGTTTTCTTTATGTGACATCAACTACGCGATTAGAACTTGTTTTAGGATGTCGCCTAAGCTTGCCACAGACACCATGGGATCGAAAATTACCGTATAATGTCGCCTTATCTTGCCACAGAGCGTGTTATGTATACCAGGCGCTCAAAACTTGCCTTAGACTGTCGCCTAATAGTGCCACATAGCGTGTTATGTGCACCAGACGATTGAAACTTGCCTTAAAATGTCTCCTAATTTTGCCACAGATACCATGGGATCGAAGCATGACATAGAATGTCGCCTAATCTTGCCACATAGAGCGTTATGTGTACCAAGCCATTGAAACCTGCCTTTGAAAGTCGCTTAATCTTGTCACAGATACCATGGGAATGAAACTTGCCTTAGCATGTTGCCTAATTTTGCCAAAGAGCGTGTGATGTGTACCAGGCGATTAGACTTGCCTTAGAATGTCGCCTAATCTTGCCACACAGTGTGCTATCAGGCGATTGAAACTTGCCGTAGAATATGACATCATTTTGCCACAGATACCTTGGGACTGAAACTTGCTTTACAATATTCTCTGATCTTGCCACAACGCGTGCTATGCGCATCAGGCGATTAAAACTTGCCATAAAATGTCGCCCAGCTTTGCAACAGAGCGTGTTATGTGTACCAGACGATTCAAACTTGTCATAAAATGTCGCCTAATCTAGACACAGAGCGTGTTATGTGTACCTGGCGATTCAAACTTGCCATAAAATGTCGCCTAATCTTGCCAGAGATACCATGGGATTGAAACTTGCCTTAGAATGTTGCCTAATCTTGCCACATAGCGGTAATGTATATCGGGCGATTAAAACTTGACAGAATGTCCCCTAATCATGCTTAAGAGCTTGTTAAGTACACCAGGCGATTAAAACTTGCCTTATAATGCCACCTTGTCTTTCCATATAGCTTGAAATAATGCACAAAGGGCTCTATCATCTCTTCGCCTATGCAACTTTACTCAACATACTGCAATTGGAAATTTCAATAGCATACTACCGTATCTTAGACGTTGCCTACTTTACTTTTATCTTTTTTCATATTGGATTGAATATGAAGAACATTATCTGTGTGAAATGTTTCACTGAGGGTCGTATGTTTCTCAAAATATAGCACCCTCCTGTCTTAGATTTTGCAGACTTGATCTATGAAGAAAACTTCGATTTATAAAGAATTCCATTTGACACATTTAGTTCTTGCCAAGTCTTATGAAAAATAAAATTCTTTAAACTAATCTCGTTATCGAGAGATTGGCAATAATATTGTTTTCTTTTCTAAATTGCACTATGTACAGTGGTATTTCCCTTTGCTATACTGCATAGGTACTTCAAATATGAACAATAGTCAATATAAATAAATAAATGTTTATTCGGGATATTCAAGGAATATATATATATATATATATATATATATATATATATATATATATTATATATATATATATATATATATATATATATATATATATATATATATATAGAGAGAGAGAGAGAGAGAGAGAGAGAGACAGAGAGAGAGAGAGACAGAGAGAGAGAGAGGTTTTATAAGGAACTATCGTGAAAATGTTATTTAGGGAATGATGTTGAAAACAATTTAGTCACATTGGCCATTTAGTAAATGCATCAATGCATTTTGCTACCAGATTTGAATACATAAAAATTTGGATAATAATATAAAATGTGTGCCAATAAGTGATTAAATGTAATTTAGAAAAATAATCCTCAAATAAACTAATTGCGTAATAATTTTTTCACGTTATAATGATGCATTTTCCTCTGTACAAAACTTGTAACTATTGTTAATAAAAATGTAATAAATTAATCTAGAACAGTAGTGAGAATAGATCTATTGGTATGAACCTGACAAGATTAGTATTCCTCTTCTAATCTAATCAACGAGAGAGAGAGAGAGAGAACAATTTTTACCTTTTTGTTTATGTGCCCATAACAACTATAAACAGATCCCTGTGTTTCGCTATTAACATTCAAAGTCAAAGACAAAAGAGTATTGTAAGTCGTAAGGTAGTTGAATGACTGTGTGACACAAGGAAGTTATGATACAATATTAGAAAGTAAGAATTCTTTATACTTGATAAGGTACAATACACAGACATAATACTTTTGTAATATAAAGACTTTGTCTGCGTTTGCATATTTTTGTGCCAACCTGTATGATACAAGTTAATTTACAAAAGTAAAACGAGATATTCCTTTTGCCTGGAATATTAGACGAAGTTAGACCAACTTACTGAGGTAGGGATATTTTTTTCTACACCATCAAATAGGTTAAATTGGTATCATTTTTGGTTTTTTCTTTGCATATATATAATCTTTAAAATTAAAACGTATACTAAAGTTTCTCTCCCTCTGCTTTTCTTTTTCTAGATTTCCTGTTATTCAAGCATGTAAAACGTTCAGATTCTCTTTCAGCTTTTGTGTTATGTTTTTATTTTGCTTTTGTCAGTTATTTCTTCCCCTGACAAAGAGTTTGATCAGCTAGAAACGTTGTAAAACCGTTTTGTAACAGCGCCATTACAATTTTTTTATCTCTGTGTCTCTCTCTATATATTTGTCTCTTGCTTGTCTATCTATGTATCTCTCTCACTATATGTGAGTGTGTAAGATAAAATAGATGTATTAAGTTCAACACATTTTATTTTTTCTCGCATTCCAAATTATTAGAAATGGGTTGCAACCTTAAGTAATCGATATAAAATAATCAAACAATTAATTGATCAATTATGTGATCAGCCAATGAATCAGTCAATCGATTTACTTCGATCACTAAGCGATCTCAGTCGTATAACAGACACCATACAGGTGCTGTTTTATAAATTAGAAAAATATCACATAACTTGTAAGATATTATTGTATTAGGATAAGTCCATGTTATTGCCAAAGTACAGAGTTACTCCATTTTATTGCCAAAATACAGAGCTACTCCATGTTATTGCCAAAGTACATAGTTACTCCATGTTATTGCCAAAATACAGAGTTACTCCATGTTATTGCCAAAATACAGAGTTACTCCATGTTATTGCCAAAATACAGAGTTACTCCATGTCATTGCCAAAGTACAGAGTTACTCCATGTTCTTTAAGCACTTTAACGCTAACCTCCAGCTTTCGGCATTTACTTCGGACAATTATGTTCGGTTTATTCGATGATTCAAGTTTTATATATTTACTTATTTATTTGTTTATTTGTGTATTTATTTATTTATTTATTTATCTACATATTTATTTATTTTTTTTATTTATTATTTATTTATTTATTTATTTATAACTGCGCATCTAAAATCTCATAATTATTCTTAATTGCCTAGAATTTATATATATCGGTCTACCAGGAGTCAGTCAGTAGAAGTGAAAGGTAAGATACTGATTTAATTTCTTTTCAAGTAAGACATAAGAGGGGTGGGAGTAAATTTGAAATCTAAACTATATTTATGAGAAGAAAAACTTTAGTTTTACAAGTGACAAGCAAATAATAGAAGAGAAGCGCATTCAAGCAAAAACTGTATACATGCATCTACGGGTAAAAGAATTCACATAATACTTGTCAAAATATTACGTAGAATCAGCCCTGACAACATTGGCTTGTGTCCATTTGGCCTTGTTACAGCCACTACTATAATAATGCCACCTTATGATAAAACGGTGTTGTGTATTAATGCCATCTTATGATAAAACGGTGTTCTGTAATAATGCCACCTTATGATAAAGCGGTGTTCTGTAATAATGCTACCTTATGATAAAGCAATGTTCTGTAATAATGTCGCCTTATGATAAAACGGTGTTCTGTAATAATGCCACCTTATGATAAAACGGTGTTCTGTAATAATGCCATCTTATGATAAAACGATGTTCTGTAATAATGCCACCTTATGATAAAGCGGTGTTCTGTAATAATGCTACCTTATGATAAAACGGTGTTACATTCGGAGGTCTGATAACATTATGGGTCAACGACACGTCGCCTATCACAAACATTTTTAAATTAAGTGATGCGTTGTCTACACTAAATGTAACAACGCCACCTAATGTGCGACTTTATAAATTATGTGTGATTTTCTTTTTTATTTTGGTCCAAATCCACAATAGTTCTCCCCTAATATAATACTGCCACTAACCAAAGAATGAGGGAGAGGGTGAGGAGAGAAGAAATTATCTCTCCATAGAATAGTAGGTATCTTGCTAAACAAGGCATAGTGGAAATATATTTCTCTCTCCCTCTTTCTCTCTCTCTCTCTCTCTCTCTCTCTCTCTCTCTATATATATATATATATATATATATATATATATATATATATATATATCGAGAGAGAGAAAGAGAGAACATTTGCTTACAACCAGTGAATAAAGGATATATTTCATCGTGTGGGTGAAAAATAATCAGTATTTTCACGGGTTTAGAACCTGCGAGTGACAATACTTTAGCTTTTCACACAATTTCTACACAATTAGCGTTGACCTTCTAATAGAAATAGCCAAATATTTACACTTTATCTCTGAGTGAATGCACTTGAATCGATATTTCCTTTTGATCAGCACAAAAGAATGTTGTGCATTTAACATTGGTGTTGTATTTTAAGATTTAGTGCCGTTATTGTATGCAGTGATCTTAAGTGCAATTTTCAGTACAAGGCTAGTTATTAAATTACTACCGAAAAATGGAAAGCTGACACATGTTACGTTCATTAAAGGCCTTGCAATTATAACAATTACAGTTTTAAAAACTTTACATATCATGAGAAACTTTACGCTCTACAAATGATAGATAAAAAGTGGTTCACTGAGATTCGCGAGGACGAAGAAGGAACATAACAATATGCACATAGGATGTGTTTATTAGTGTTCATTTCAAATGAAAGTTGTTAAATATGCTGGATAATTTATATATTTTGCGAACCTTGTGAGCAAAAGATGGAAGTTATGCAATGAATGCCGAAAATTTCGTTTGAAATGATGATATATGTAAGACATTTATAAGACCATACTTATCACGTGGTGAAAAATACCAACTTAATTCAATAAAACCACATAAAAAATTAGTGAACTGACTTTAAAATACAGACGATGTCACCGACATGATATCCTTGCTATACATAACGTCGTGTCGTCGTTCGTAATATCATGATACTGAGTTGTCATCATAGTGTTTTAATGTGACAAAATATAATCTGGGTTTATTAAAAGTGTATGACACAGTAGACATGTGATAAAATAGTTTATAAAATGTCATTTTTGATGTAGCATTTCAAAAACCTTTTTCATACTTTTTAATATCATACGTACGTAGCATCACATTTTATCGTTACCTACTGTTATATAATACATGAAACAAATGTCCAAGATATCTAAATATACTTTAAAGTCATTTAGTCCATTTCTGTGTTTGGTAGTGTAAACGCAGCTCTTTTTTGTAATGTGATACATGAAATCATAATCATGTTTTTTTTTATTAGTGAAACTCATTTTTTAATTGTTATTTAATATTTAACTCTTTAAGGCTAGCAAAAATTTGAAATTATTCAACAAGTTCAATTTTCATTTGAACTTTGCTGTATTTATTCATTTCAGTATAGTTGGAATTTGTCACAATTCCTAGGCGTTAAGTAACCGTACAAGTTCATTCATTATTCAAGTTCACACCAACTAAAGCTAGTGTCTATCGAATACCAAATATGTAGCTTGATTTGTTGGAGGGTGGGTGGGTGGGTTGGTAGGTTTGGATAGGGTTGATGTCTTGCTTTAATAACGGAGGCATACACGTTGTCGAATAAAGGAACCGAAGTCTTTCTAACGACAGCAATACTATATTATATAGTGTACTTTAGACTGAATCATGTAATTGACTCAATATAATAATTTCAATTTCGACTTTGCAGGGACGACTGAATCCAGTATCATCATGGGTTGCTTGGTAATAGCAAGTCGTGTTTCCATCGTAATTTTCAACATATTATTCATAGTAAGTAACCTTGTAATTGAATATTATGGATGTATAAAGCTGCCGGCATCATGACGAGATAATTCTATATCACACATGATCAAGACGACGTCTTTTACGTCACGAAGACGAATTACCGATGCAATATGTTGACATGGTTATGTAGACATGATGACAAAATGATATATTTATGTTTTCTTACTGACATGTTGATACAATATAGTCTTATAAAATATAGTCTTACCGACGGGTTGTTACAATATAGTCTTATACAATATAGTCTTACTGACATGTTGTTACAATATAGCCTTATACAATATAGTCTTACTGACATGTTGTTTCAATATAGTCTTATACAATATAGTCTTACTGACGGGTTGTTACAATATAGTCTTATACAATATAGTCTTACTGATATGTTGTTACAATATAGTCTTATACAATATAGTCTTACTGACATGTTGTTACAATATAGTCTTACTGACATGTTGTTGCAATATAGTCTTATACAATATAGTCTTACTGACATGTTGTTACAATATAGTCTTACTGACATGTTGTTGCAATATAGTCTTATACAATATAGTCTTACTGACATGTTGTTACAATATAGTCTTATACAATATAGTCTTACTGACATGTTGCTTCAATATAGTCTTATACAATATAGTCTTACTGACATGTTGTTACAATATAGTCTTATACAATATAGTCTTACTGACATGTTGTTACAATATAGTCTTATACAATATAGTCTTACTGACATGTTATTACAATATAGTCTTATACAATATAGTCTTACTGACATGTTGTTACAATATAGTCTTACTGACATGTTGTTACAATATAGTCTTATACAATATAGTCTTATACAATATAGTCTTACTGACACGTTGTTACAACATAGTCTTATACAATATAGTCTCACTGACATGTTGTTGCAATATAGTCTTATACAATATAGTCTTACTGACGGGTTGTTACAATATAGTCTTATACAATATTGTCTTACTAACGGGTTGTTACAATATAGTCTTATACAAAATAGTCTTACTGACATGTTGTTACAATATAGTCTTATACAATATAGTCTTACTGACGGGTTGTTAAAATATAGTCTTTTACAATATAGTCTTACTGACATGTTGTTACAATATAGTCTTATACAATATAGTCTTACTGACATGTTGTTACAATATAGTCTTATACAAAATATTCTTACTGACATGTTGTTACAATATAGTCTTATACAATATAGTCTTACTGACATGTTGTTACAATATAGTCTTATACAATATAGTCTCACTGACATGTTGTTACAATATAGTCTTATACAATATAGTCTTACTTACATGTTGTTACAATATAGTCTTATACAAAATAGTCTTACTGACATGTTGTTACAATATAGTCTTATACAATATAGTCTTACTGACGGGCTGTTACAAAGTAGTCTTATACAATATAGTCTTACTGACAGGTTGTTACAATATAACAACCTATGTACGTAAGTTGTCCTCGTGTCTATATAATCATTTCAACACACGCCATCAGTCACTCATCTTGTTGACGTACAAGACGTCGTTTTGATCACGTATACTATGCACCTATTTCGTCATGACTATGGCAGCTTGATACTTCCATATAATAGAGAATAGAAATTGCATCCAAATGTCGATAATAATTTACTTAGATAAGTTTAAATAAAAAAAAAGAGTTTTTCATTTAGACATACACTTTTGGAACTGGGACACCTCAGAACGATGGTATCTTTGCACTGCGACAGTTCAGTAAGATGGTATCTTTCTGAACTGCGACAGCCCGGTAAGATGGTATCTTGGAAAGCATATATGTTTAGAAATATTATATTTGACCGCACTGACATTTTTTATTCTAAAATAGAAGTACCTTAGAAAAGGAACAAATCTAAAAATTCCTCAGCCCCTACTAATGTATCTCAGAATGACTTCACTTAACATTGTACTAAAAAAAATGAGACTGAATTAAGTTATCTCGCTACTGCATTTTATCTGTAGTGTAGTAACTTGAGAACTAAATCAATGGTCCCAGGATTATTGCTGTTCATATACTGTATTAAACAATATAAAAGCATCCATAAACTCTTCTATCTTTGCAATAAAAATAATATCTTAACAGTTCCCGGTCTTTTTCTTTCAATGATTCGGCTTTAAGTGCACAAACACCTGTATCAATCATATCATACAGCACAAATTTTTACTTAGAATTATCTAATTTTACTAGTGCAAGTCATGCAGTAGATGTGCATGCAGTTACATTACGAACACTTATAAATACAATTCCACCAGTCAGCGATAGCATCCAACCGTGTGTTCACAACATCACTAAAAAAGCAGAAATATGAACCAGTGGTTTTTTTTATAGAAAAAGTCTGCAGTATTTCCTAAGTAGATAGTAGACACTTTCAAATGACTAATTATTAATAATTTACTATTATTCGTGTGGTATCTTTTTATTTCTCCCATAATTTTTGCGTTATCTACAAACCACGAATTGTAAAGTCCAGCAAACAATGAACTTTATTTGAAGAGAATATGATATCATTCCAAACTTGAGCTATATACACAAATTTAAGTATCAAGAAAATATAATTATTTAAAAAAACCACAAAAATGTATACTCAAAGAAAATAAATGATGAAAGAGTATTGCAAGATACATTGTCAATTGTTTTTTGTTTTGGTATTTCTTCTTCCTTTTAATGGTACAACATTCAAATGTAATGACGTCGCGATACGCATGAAATATGTCAGTAATGTGTTCACGACATCAGAAGTATATTACCGAATATGATGATGATGATTATGAGAGAGAGAGAGAATAAAAAACGAACACAGCTTCAGTAGTTTAGTTTATCTTCTTTCATCTTATTTCCTTCTGAATCTTTCATCCACATATTAAAGCACTTCACTAAATAAAGTTTTCAAGACTTTGTAGAATGTCAAGATGGACATCTTCTGGTATTTGTAATCGATATTGCAATTAGCGAACTTCTTACACGGATGCAGGAAAAAAAATTCTTTTTTGTTTTTCCTTCATTTATAGTCCATGTTTAAAACATTCATAAAATATATTCCAATTTTAATTTTAGCACCTGGATTGAACATAATCCTCAGTCATAACTTCTATCTTCCGTGAGGATCCTGACTGACTAAGCTTTTGCCCTGCATGTCATATTAGTCATATCATTCGTATTTCGGTGTATAAAGCTATTAGCATCATCCGTCAAAGCAAACTATTTCATCTGCATGCTCTCGACCACTTCACTCTCATTAGTGATGTCCACATTACTTTTCTCTGGAAAACGTTCACATTTTGTGAAATTACAGCATAAGCGGGAATTCATATTCTTCGACAACAAATGACAAATGAATTTGTCACAAGAGTAACAAGACTCTTGTCTACCGTATATAATCGTGTATAAGACGAGTCCAACTGCAAACAACGTAGATCCTGATCTGCCGTTGCTCCATGAGCCGGAAGATCAGAGTCTATCTTGTTTGTTCTACTTACACGCGAGTACGTACAGTAGCTTGGGTAGTTCCGGTTTTAAAAAAAATAAAAAATGCGGGTGTATTTTTTAGCTCCCATGTATTGCTTTGAATGTCCTTATCTCATTCTGTTTAGTTGTCTAAATTTGTCTATATGTATCCGAAAATAAGCCTCTTATATGTACCGCTCTATGGATCTGTTACAATTACACATGCAAAGTGGAAAACATCATATTCACATTAAATGTCATCTCCCTTCATTACTACCACGTCTGCTGGTCTGATGGCCGTTAGCATGTGCAGTCTCAAAGTAGTATTGTACAAAAGACTTCTGTCCAAAATGTGATCAGATGTAAGAAGCAGAGCCCATGTAGGGGCAACTTTTATACTGGGTTGCGTAACCGACGGTATTCTCCTGGATCATGTCTATTTCACACCTAATTGATGTGAGGTACACTACATTTAGCCCGTCATTACTATGTTCAACGTTATGATCACGAGGTTGTTTATTACATGTTACATAATGTAGTTCCAACACCAATACATTCTCATTTTGGCCCTTGTATTCAAGAACTAAGAACTGCATGACGGTAAATAATAGAAACGTGTACAAGCACCTTTTTTTCTGAAAGTACGAGAACTGTATTTCTTTCTTCTCTATGCAACGATAGTTTTTCGCTGAAATCTTGAATAGCAATATAGAGTTTATGTGGCAGTGTATACTTTAGAGCTTTAAGTTGTTGTAGTTGCCAGCTCGCCATGAATTGGTGGGAAGGAGAATGTTGTAGTATTTCTTTGAAATACTGGAACATTACGGCAGGGTTAGTTGTCTTCATGACTTGCATCAATTTGCGTCTTCTGCCGCCGGCCTTGATTTTTGTATTCACATACACATACATCTGCTATTCTGGAGAAAGTACCTTATCTGATTCACTTAGTTTTTTTTCTTGAAAATTTATCTACGCTGCATAGATTGGATCTTTGTTGCAGAAATTCGAGTCTATGATAGTCTGAGCTGTCGGTTATTTTGCACATCGTTCAAACGTTCGTATAGTGGATACTTGATCCTCATTTCTCTGTCAACTCTCTCCGGAAACCCGAACATCTTCGAAACATAAGTCTAGCTTCAACAGGTCTTAGGCAGCAGCACGTGTTTTGAGCATTTGTTCTTATTTGTTGGACAAAAGATGGCTTCATTTTTTCCGATGACTTATGGTAATGAATAGATTTTGTTTTACAGAAACTTTCATACACTTCAGTTTGATTTTGTTTTTCAAGAATATACAATGGATTATTTGTTTCCGATTTGTCGGACTTTATCACCTTATATCCACCAATCATAAGCAAGCCTTTTTGTTTCTGCAGAATCTTCCTTGTATCTTCTGTAAATGACTCCATTTTTAGTTTTAGTTATCATGTTTTGTATGTCAAAAATATTAAAACTTCCAAAGAGGCTTTCTTCTTGCTTTGCAAACTTTGACAAGATGGAGAATTTTCAATGTATGACTTCCTAACTATCGCTCGTTTACTTGTTGATTTCATAAATGCCTTATTTATTTTTCTTCTTTCAAAAAAATAAAAAGATTAGGAGATTTTCGTTCGGATATCTTCACTGAGAGAGTTCCCAAGACCAATCGTAGATAGGAAAAGAGACGTCTGAAAAATCTTAAGTCTGGCAGAGATCGGTGTGATGGATGCTTTGGGAGTTATGTAGACGATAATGAGATGTCTCATATATCCTTTGTGGAACAAAGGTTTTTGAAAAGTTAGGTACTTGATTATTTATACATTATGTACAATCTCTTCTTTTTCCTTCATTGTGCAAGAATTTCACAACCAGTTTCATCATACGGAGACTCTCTAAAGCAATAAACGGGTAGACCTGTAACGATTCGTAGAGCTTCAATTTGGATTATTTTTCCTAATCTTTCCGTATCTTCAATAGACTAATTATCCCAGACTTCGGAATCATACTCTAAAATTGGACGTATGAATAGGATATATAGTTTGACCAAAGTTGATCTGGGAAAAGATTCTTTAGTCGCGCGCAACATAGATAGATATTTAGATGCGTTATGAATAATCATTCTAATATGATCAGTCCATTTAGCGTCAGAGGATAATGTTAGTCCTAAGTGTATATAACTTTTAACAGGGAGCAAATTCATATTATCAATAAAAAAAACTTCAGAAAGGAAAAGTAAGTTTTTCTGTTTGTAATTAATAAAATGTCTGTTTTCGAAGTGTTAAAAGTAACAAAGCGGTCGTTTGCCCATGCATTAAGTTTTTCATTATTTATAATGCTTTGTACTTGTAAAGGGTCTGTAACAGAAGTTGCTAGAGAAGCATCATCAGCAAACAGAACCATGGGGAACCCCAGCAGTTAGCTGACATTTTGTTGCTACTGAAACTCTCTGGTAGCGGTTTGTTAAGTAGCTTTCGAGCCATGCTAAAAGTTTACCGGCAATACCGTAGTTTTGAAGCTTACAAACTAACCCTTTAATCCATACTCTATCAAAAGCTTTACTGACATCAAGGAACTTTAAACACGTGATTTCGTTTGAATAGCGAGAAGGACATATTTTGCGTTAAAGTTCAATTAGTTGATAAGTTGTTGAACGGCCAGATTTATATTTATATATCAAATCATTTTCATGCATAAAATTAAATCGATGTTTGAATATAATTCTCTCTAAAAGAAAAATGGACACACATCTCAATAGAGAAATTGGTTTATAATTAGACGATAGTGTTTTGTCTTCTGTCTTATAAATTGGCATGATATGCGCTAGCTTCCACTGTGCGGGGAACATACTGGCTTCAAGTGATTTAGTGAATAATATTTTCAAGGGCACAGAAATTTCTCCAACTATATTTTTAACAGTTTATGACCAATTTGATCGGGTCCAGCGCATTTGTTTAGGTCAAGACTAATTATTACATCTATAATTTCTTGTGTATGTATAATGATATCAGAAATAATAGTTTGATTTCTAACTTCAAAATGCAGCAATTGTTTATCATTATTTTTAAACGTGTAACAGAGCAAAAATAAGAGTTCAACAGCTCACACTTTTCATGATCACTTGTTGCAAAGTTAAAAGATCAGTCCGTTAAGTCTAAGCGGAGGTAATAGATTCAATGCCTTTGTAGACTGTACTTGTTGCCTTATCATTTCCAATAAAGTCGATGATTTGAAGATTTCAACGAAGCAAAATTTTCATAAAGTATTAAAAGAAATGTTCCATACATGTTTTTGTTTTTAAATCTGTAACTCTATTTCTCTGGTTCTTATATTTTGATAATGGTTTTTTGGGGCTTTTGATTCTGAGGATCTTAGCCTTTAATGAGTTATTTTGTGAAACATCCAAGACTCATCATTACAAAACTCTTAAACAACCAATAATTTCCATCATGTTGATAAAATGTTATACATGTGAACTTCCTTAGAATGGAGTTACATTCATCCAGAAATCGCCACCATTAAGTTTTGAAGAGTTTGTATCTTACCACTGACAGTTTCCAGGGAAAAGCTAACCAAGTGAAGACTTGTAGCTTCTTTGGTACTAAGTAGCTCAAAGTCAAATCGATTCCATAATGCATTTTATGTCACATTGAATGACATTACTGTGGTATTTGAAATTTCGCACTAATCCCTCCTAATTTTCGAGTAAAGTCTTGCCTTGAGTCTCCAGTGAGTGATTTGATTTTTTGCATTTTGCGTTGAAATTTTACTCCAATAATACAAACAGAAACAACAACCGTCTATAATATTTTCAGAACGTATATTATTTAGCTCGCTGTAAATGTCTGTGTCATATTATTATTGATAGGGGAATAGTAATCTAGACTTAGGTACAACTCATTTAATACTTACTTGATACGTGAACACGTTTTTCGATGTGAATACATGCAAGTATATATTCCTCTTTTCCCCATCTAATATAGATTATCGGCCTGGTCTTCTTCGCTCTTGGACTTTTGATCAAACTTGGATCAAACTTGTACAAGAGTGCGCTGTACAATGTGGATCGAAGCGTAGATTGGGAGTCGCTGACAGATCCAGTTGCCTGCACCTTCATAGGACTCGGACTGTTCATCCTTGTAATTTGCTTTTTGGGATGTTGCGGAGCCGGCTTCAATGTCCGAGTGCTGCTAATGCTTGTAAGGATACGATGAATTATATTTTTATAAGGAGCTGGATATCTTACTTTATATCATCTTCATTTTCTTCTCCTTGGAACTCGACTTTTGATATCTAATTTTAATACTGATAGTATAAGAATATTTTCACTTAAATAAGTGTGAGCGCCAATTACTGAAAAGAATACATAGTTGACATATGAAACCAGAAGTTGTAGATTCAAATCAAGGCCACTGAACTGTGAAGTATACATACTATAGGATTCACTCTTTCTGTCCTTGCGTCCTCTGTCAATTAATTCCTGACCGTTGGTGCTGCAAGGAGTGTGTTCTGTCATACCTTTTCGGTTCATTTGCTTCTATATTTTTCTTCAATTATGAAGACGATAGTTTATACACTATTGCTCAACATTAGTGCCAATGAATGTACGTTTATCTGATATTATTTTTTTACAATATGGAAATTTTGTTTAAATGATATACTATTATATTATATAGGCTTTAAATGTAAACTTAAGGATGTTGTGTCTATGTTTCTTGTATTTATTAAAGAACAATGACTTCGTGGGTCGCAATATACAATGAATATGTTGACGGTATTGGTAATTATGATCCTAACTACGACAATAATGATGATGACGATGACGACACTGACGATGATGATTGTGATAAGTACGATAACATTCTCAATAATTCGCTAAACTGTTCTATTTAGCTCTCTCTAATGCTCATACCACCATCAAGATCTATGTTTCTAAAAGCTTGTAAACAAGAATAATATATAAGTTATCGCATTAATTCTTAACGGAATATCTAAGGCTAGACACTTTTCTTTTCAGTACATTGTTCCAGCAATCATAATCTTGGTCGCAGAGAGTGTTGTGGTCATTATATTTTTATGCTTCCCATCCGTGGTAAGTAGCGTTTTTGCCAAAAAGTTAAAAGGTATAACAGCAGTGTTTGTTGCGGCATAATGTTGAAAAGACATTTGATAACAGTGACAACTTTTTTTTTTTTAAATCGTCAAGTATGCGAATCAGATCAGTTGAAGTCCATTCTAAAGTGATGAGGCTGCAATCTAATATATATATATATATATATATATATATATATATATATATATATATATATATATATATATATATATATATATATATATATATATATATACCCTGCGCTCGTGATCTACCTATCCATGGAATGAATTGACACCTTGTGCATATCGCTTAGTGTTCCATTTCACTTGCCTAGCGAGTGAAGTCTCGTGCACCTTTAGTAATGTCCTTTGACCATGTTCCATCCTTGTTTGCGGAATGAGAACTTGACCCAGTCTATTAGGGCGCTGGTGCATGAGAATTAGGCGATAGGTGCTGTTATTTGTTGCACGGGTTAAATTCCTGCTCAGTACGAAATAAAACTCTCTAACGTGTTTGATTATATAGGTGATATTCTATATAAATTTCTTTCATGTACTCATGTGTCCAAACTTACAATGTGGAATCCAGGGACAAGCGCTATCCCCTATGTTTGATAGATAAATGTCCATTTATAATTATAATTTTATGTAGGTCTATCCATACATTTAATTTATAAATTCCACGCAACTAGCGAGGTATCTGTTGTGCATCTCGAGTCACTCTCTGGGACCTTTGGCCATCCTTGTTTACGGATGGAGCGCATAACAAGGTGCATTTGGCACTTGTATATGAGAGCTTAGCGATAGGTGCCGTTTATCGAGGCATATATATATATATATATATATATATATATATATATATATATATATATATATATATATATGAGTTTTATATCAATCCATTACACGTATATTATCGACACCTTGAGTAATAGTATCCTCTGTTTCAAATCCTTCTTTACCCATGCGTTAGTGTTTTTGGCGCAATAAATATCTGTTAGAATTTCATCGCGGAAGGTTATCTTGACTAAAGGAAACATTTAGATTTCTTTCGATTTTGAATCATTCATGCTGCTTCTTCTTAACAAATCTGCTTGTAAAAAGCAAGGTATTCACTGTATTAAGTATTATTTGGATTTGGAAATATCTTACGTCTCAGAGTAATATGTAAATCTAACCAAAACGTCATCAAACTTTTCAAAATGATTATGTTTGATTTCTTAGTATTTCCTTTAAAGTCTGTAATAGATAGATTAGCAATATTGACAGTTCTTGGAAGTCATATTTTTGTGTATCATCATCTCGCACAGGGATACAATAATACTAAAATAAAAATCAACTATTGCTAGCGGACTCGTGCATGGATATCACAATACTAACAATAAATATTCAATCGACTGTTCTAGTATGGGGCATATTTTCGTACCAACCCCCTCGTGTATGGAAACTATAACACTATAACAACAATAAATAAATAAATAAATAAATAAATAAACAATACAAAACAATATTCACTAGTGCATTAATACTGGGTCACAAATGTCAGTATTCACTGCAGCATCCAGAGCGCAGTGAACAGCACATGTCGTCTGCTAGTAAACAGGCATTTTTACAGTGTTAGTATATGCTTGATTTAAGACATATAATTACAGCCATGCATAGCATCAGTACATTCGTTGCAATTTTACCTACACCATCAACATGATCTACAGCAGAGTTTATGATTTTTATGTAAATAGTGGTTGTATTTATAAATAATTATGATAAACTCTAGTGATCTCAAGGGTTGGCGGTGATTGATATTTTCAAACAGTACGTCTCGACTGAAAAAGTGAAAACAAAAATGAGTATGATACACGCGATGCTTTGAAAGAAATTTGAAAAAAAGGGAAAGGCTGAGAAGATACAGTTTGATGAGGGAAAGGGGTTTTACAACCAAACATTAGGATTGGCTGAAAGGAAAAATAATCGAATATATTTCAATTATTTGAGACAACAAAAACAAAATCTGCAGTGAGACCAGAAAACTGGTAACGTTTTAATAAAAGTTAATTGAGGGATATAATAGCACTCATCCAAGATCTATAGGCATCACTCCGTTTAAAGCAAGCAAGGACAAAAACAGATCTAAAGTATGGATTAACCTATTCAGTTACCTAGCAACATATATGTTTGAAACACCTGAATTTAATATAGGTGAAACAGTCGAATTTTCAAATTACAAAACAATCCTTGCAAAGGGATGTCTTTTTAAATGTAATGATGAAATGTTTAAAATCAGCAAGGTAACTTTAGACGATGCAATAATTCGTTGATGAACTGGAAGACTTAAAGGGAGATAATATAGAGGGCATGTGTTACGAGCAAGAATTTTCACTGCGTGACAAACCAGATGACATACAAAGTAGAAAAGATTTTAAAAATAAACCGGATGAATAGAAACTTGGAAAGGACATGATAAATCGTTCCACAGTTGGAAACCTGTTGACAACATTAAGCTATTAAAATAAATTATGCGTACAAGACACATCGCTCCTCCGAAGACGATGCACCAAAAAAGCACCTTTCCATAGGACACGACTAAAGGACTAAAGGAGAGTGTATAAATAGCTACTTCCAGGAACATGAAAACCTTGAGTATTTGAAATAGAACGGGCTTTTAGAATTAACAGATGTATTTAAAAAAATCACATTGGAGCATGAATGAGTAAAAACATGGAAAGCTATACGTTTTTTGCTGATCTCAAAACTAGAGGGAATAAAGACAGTACATCCATAAAACATTACAGGTAAGTGATAAAATGGTACACATGAAAAACATTACAGGTAAATGATAAAATGATACACATCCATAAAACATTACAGGTAAATGATAAAATGATACACATCCATAAAACATTACAGGTAAATGATAAAATGGTACAATGCAGACAATAGTCTAATAGAGAAATAATTAATTTTAATGAAGAAATGAAACTGATGTAATTCAAAATTAGGAAGTTGATTCCAAGTACATCTAAAAAAAAAACTGTAAACAGTAACACAATAAAAGACGACAGTTTGTGTATGAGATTCTGAATCAAATAAAAGGGAACATAAACCACATAAATGCTTGTGCAGGATATTTAGTTGTTTCAACTCAAAACCTTCAGGATCTGCTGTGTTTCTTTCTTTTTTTTTTCATCCAAAAACAAATAAAATCCAATGACGTTATCGCTGAATAAATGGACAAATTTAAACTGGAAAGGGATTTATCAAATAGAAATATTAATAAAATAATAGAAATATTCTCCATTTCTCCAGAATTAAAAAAAGTACAAAAAGAAATTGAACATCGTTATTGCACATGGAAGAGTAAAAACAAATCCTTACTAAATGATATATATTTTTCGTGGCAGTTCGTATAATTATTTATCTCTACATTATCTATCATTTTTAATCAGTGCTTATAGCTAGTATAACCGGAGAAGTTATAAATAAAGAATGATATGTATTTTATAGATTTAAAATTCAAGTTGCGTTTGTTATGTAAAGTGATCGTAATCTATGTGTCTGTACTTGGTATCTTCAGTACACTGACACTTTAAAAATCACAATAAATAACATAAAGTATTTTTAGTTGGTGCTGATAGTTTTTAAATTTCTTTTCTGGCGTACGTTTACAGATTCATTCAGCCCGTCATATGTTTTTTTTTTTATGATTATACTAATCTTGAATTTTTTCTTTTATTCCAGCATATTGATACATTCCGTCTTTGTAGTTTATTAGTACAACCATATTGAAATAATATTAACGTATCTCTCTCTCTCTCTCTCTCTCTCTATTTTCTTTCAACTAATCAAGCAACGCTTATTCTGTAGTAATATATATATATATATATATATATATATATATATATATATATATATATATATATATATATATATATATATATATAGTCAGCTTGCTGTCTCTCCTAGATAGGACCATTTAAAAGCCTAATCGATTAGTACAGCTGTTCTTTTACAGAACCACACTGCCGAAATTATCTGCTTCTGGTCTTCTTCAAATATAGTTCATAATCATGAAATAATTATTGCCAATTCCTATTGCTACCGCCATAAAATCCATACTTATTTTCATTTCTTTAAATTAATTTCAATGTGTTTTTTTTAATTATGATTCTATTTAAAGTATGTATATGACTCCATTTTAATTATTCTTTTCTAGTTGGAAGGAAAGACAGTTGTAATTGTTTTCTCACTTGTTTTAGTATTGGCATATCACGTATCTTTGTGTACATTTCGATTTATTTAAGTAACAAATATTTTTATAGCTATTTAACTTCTAATTATTTATGATGTATAAATAGAAATTTTAAAATATTTTAGATAATGAGGAAAAAAGTAATATATTTAAGTTTTGGCATATATTTTACCAAAAGCCCCGCCTGGAGACCGGGTGCTAGCCCTGGTGAATAATTGGGTTGCCCAATAAAAGTAATAAAAGAGCATAAACGGAAATCTTGACAACCATCAGTTTCGCTGCGAAACTGATTATAGGATTACATACATTAAATTCTTGCAGATTTTCGCCAACCCTAGCCCTGAGTTACCTACTGCTATGTATACATACATCCGCGATTTATATATAAAAAATTGAACGAGAGGCTGATTGCTCTAAGTCGCTGGCCACCATATAAAAGCTATCATGTGCTGAAAAATGGCGTTAAACTCCACAAAACCAAACCAAACCAAGCAGAGCAAGTTAATGATGTAGGTAAATTTGGGTAAAATGTAGTTATGATGTAAATAGCTGTAACTATATGGGTTAAACCTAACAGATACTAATACTGTACAAATAAAGCCTGTTTACTAGCTGATGATATGTGATATTCACCGTGCTCCGCTTGCCTCAGTGAATATTGATTTTTTGGACCTTGAACTATTACTCTAGTAATTATGGATTTTTTTTATAAAATATTTAGTGTTGTCACACGGGTTGGTTTAAAGATTACTACTCACTAGATGCATCACTTTTTTATTGGTAGTTCTGTCGTATCCCTGCACGAGTGAGCCAAAGATTTTTTTCTAAACTTTTATTTTATGTTGTGTTGCAGTACCCCCCTATACGAGTTGTGATGCACAAAAGTTACGACTCGTCAGAACGGTCAATATAGCAAGTTTTAATTCTAATATTTAGTGTTCCCATAGCCCTATATTAGTTAGTGATACACGCAAATGTAACTCTGCAAAACTGTCATAATCTATCTACTATAAGCTAATAAATTATAAAGGTTAAATGAAATATATATACTAAAAGCTGAGAAATTATAAAGGCTAAAGAAAATAAAAACTTAGCTGTCAAAATGTTCAAGTTGTGTGTCAATACATACAACTTAAATACTAATAGCACGTGCATTGTGTGAAACCTTAAGAGTCTTCCAATAGCTGAGATCATATAATTGTTTCTTCTTCAGGGTGAGTAGTCCAAGTAATACATTTTCACTGACAAGATATGTATTTTTAATGGTATGTAGAGATTTGTAACCAAGGAATACGTCACAACTGTTTTTCATTTAGGACAGAACGGTATACAATTTATCAATATAATCTGTAAGTAGGCTTGCTTCTGTATCCTATAAAACGCAATTACATCTACTACACTCATTGTTTTTATTTTTTATTTTTTATTTTTTTGCTTTTTTTTAAACTTTAGTGGTAATAAATATTACATCTTCAGTCTCACCGTAGTTGTAGGGTTGTAAAAAAGTATATATAATCACATTCAAGTTTATACTGTAAAAATATAATATTCTCGTAATATCAGTCTGGTACTCTCGATATATTTTAGATCCAGACACCTATAACCAGCTCTTTGAGAACAGGGATCCAGTCTGACTTCGCGGATGTCTCAGGAACCAATCTTGCTTCACAGGCTTGGAGCTTTGTCATGCAACAGGTAGATGCTTAAGTCGCAAATTAAGGTACAAAATTAGCGCATATAAATAAACAAAACCTACATACTGTCCAATCGAGACAAGAGATGAGTTTAAAGCTCTAGAGAACTGATTAGTCTATTATTTTCTTTTTTGTTCTCTATTGGTGACGCATGAAATGCATGATCAGTTGATCGGTGCAACAGCAACACTCTATGTAATTAGTTAAAATGTTTCGGTGTAAGTGGGCAATTAAGCAAATACAATCTGAGATACTAAAATCTAAGATTTACATTTCTCGAATAGTACTTGCACATTTTGTTTTCTTCCGCGCAATCTAAGAAGAGGTTTGTCGGCTCACCGGGTTAGAAAATTGTCATATATCGGAAAAAAAATCATTGCGACGGTATATACCTTTTGTTTACAATTTCTAGTCATCATTGGATGTATACATTATTTAAAGGAAATAAAAGAATTTTAAAAAAAACTTTGATTACTATACAATACAAACCCCAAGAAGTACCACAATAAAGAAGGTTCTTGTTCTTGGACTTAACTACATTTTTACCACATTATAGTCTATAGAGTTAATGAGAGTTAACTACCTTTGACAAGGACACAGTCAAGTTGGGCTGACCTGGATGGTATCAAACCCGCGACCCTTGCATTACGAATTCGATGCTCTACCAACTAAGCTACCGCAGATTCCCTAAATATTGGCGATGAAAGGTATTAATAGAAGAGTATTAAAGATTCCATATGCGTCATATCAATAGCTTAAATATTGTGCAGTCTCCAAAGTTTGTCTTTTTGCTAAAGAAACCGCCATGGAAGCAAACTTGATATATTATGTTCTTATGTTATATAAGCATATTTCTACCAAGTCTGGTCAAAATTGGCTCAACAGTTTTTGAGAAGTCAAACTATATGTTGCTGTGGAAATAACATTGGAAAAAATGTATTATTTTCACTAGGGCGATAAAATCCTTTAGTGCAAACTGTCTATTAAAATCTGAAAACACAGATTTGCCATGTGCTTAGTTTGGTAACAGTACGGTATATTTGCTGCATGAGAAGGCTATGGATGTCAAAATTTATTGTCGACCCTCAGTGTAAGGTCTGGGAATCACACATGCACGCAGTAAACATATTTATGGCAAGCATGCCAATGATATTCAGTTTTGAAAGTACACGCCTTCTACCTAATACGCAAGCTTTGAAAAGTTTATATCAATTAATAGTGTCAAAGGTCAGTTAGGAAAAATCACCAAAAGCAAAATCCTGCCATTAATTAGTGAAATTAGAAGGAAGAAAAGTATAGGCAGATGAAGACAGAATAAAATGTTATTTACACAGGTAGGGTTGTAATAATTGGTTTTACAATTCAACATATTCAAAAAAAGTATGCCTGCTGTTTTTAAATCTAAAGTCTGTTTTAATAAGGAATTTTAGAAGTCACCCTTTTTAATAGATTGCAACTCCCCAAGGTGTTGAGGGGAGAAAATTTTGTTTTTTGTTTTGGGTTAATGAAAGTATCCATGTTAATGATGCTTTCTCATGAACACTTCACAACGTCAGTAGTACAGTGTGACCCTCGCGGGACAAGGAGGATATAATGCTAAAATGGGTAAAAAGATTCTGTTGACAAGTAGAATTTAATATTTGGCCGCCATTTTGAAATGTACAGAAAAAAATGTAATGTCTACAAATTTGCTTATAAGTTTTTTTGCTTTTTTTCCCCCCATGATGAGTCTTTTTTGGGTAAAAATGTAACAATGTAACATGTTGTGTATGTTTGGCGGTAATTGTAATAGGTTTAAATTTGTCTGCTCTCTAACTGGAATGAATACTACGTCGTACGTTTATCACCATCTGTCTTGACTAGAAATATAACAGTGTAACATAATGGTTCTATTTGACAGGTAATTTGAGTTTGTCTGCCCTCTAACTGAAATGAATATTACCTAGTTGGTTTGTCAGAACTGAGAGAGAGAGTGAGAGAGAGAATTTTTGTAAGGTTGCAAATTGAGAGAGAGAATACAAATTGAGTATGTTTGTGTATGTGTGTGTGTGTGTCTGTCAATGTGTGTGTGTGAAACAAAGAGAGATAGAGAGTAAAAAGTTACAGAAATTTTGAAGACAATAGTCGACACCAATTTTCAATCAACATTTTTTAATAAGTAAACATACCCTTATAAATATAAATACCTTTCCTATCTCCCCTACAACACTAGGATCCCCATTATAAACAAAGTTAAACTCCTATCCCCCTATAACTTCCCTACACCAGTTTCAAATGACCAATATTCACTCATTTACTGACCACACATGATAGGATGTAAAAGAAGGGGTATAAAATATAATTTAAATCCCTTATACATAAAAACAACTTCCTATCTCCCCATGTATCTTATCATCCCCATTATAAATAATGTAAAAGCTCTCGCCCCTCATGGTAGGATGTGAAAGATAGGGTCTACAAAATTGAACTTAAATCCCTTATAAATAAAATAAAAAATCCCTACCTCCCCTACCACCTTATTATCCCTATCATAAATAAAGTAAAACATGAGCCCATGTATAATGTCCCTAACTTTCGCTACTCTCCTTTTAAAAACAAAATTACAGTCTCTTATACTAGTCTCATAATTCCTATATTTTTACCAGTAGAATGAAAAAAGAGAAATGAGTAGTTTTTTTTTTTTTTTTTTTTTTTGTTTTTGTTGTTGTTTTGTTTTGCATTTTAGGACAAGGAGAAATTAATATTTGATTACACTTTTATACGTTTCTGAGGACAAGGGTAAAGGCTACATTAGAAATGTGCATAGTTGTATCTTTTATAAATCATGATGTTCGGGGGAGGGGGGTGCAAATAGTCTCACTGGCATCAAGTTGTACATGAAACATATGGAAGTCAAATGTTTCAATCATCCAATTTTAAAAACCAGTGTTATATTGCAACATTGTTGTATGAATGCAGGATACATTTGGCGTGTGCGATACTTTACATTTGTTACAATTCTGACAGCCTGCAATGACGAGTCATTGGTTGACGATGGAGCGAGTGAGAAAATTATAGTGTTACAAACCCTAACATTGAATGCAAATTTTGGTTTTAAGCAAGGTGTGGATTAAATATTATACTAAACACAACAGGCCTACTATTATCGTCTCTTCAAAATCTAAAACAAGAATGCACACAAACAGAGTATTCAAAATATTTTTTAAAAAACAATCCTGTCTCGTGAGCAGTAAATTAGACTGAATTGGAACAAAAGAAAGGGAGTGCTATATTGTTCATAATCCAAGTAGTGAACTGCTATATGTTCTTTACACTATACGGGGGAACTCACCCCAAACAAAGTCACTCGTCTGAAAATGACATTATGCAACACAATTAATTGTTGGGCTCTAACCATGTACATATCCAAGAAATTGTTACCAGAGATGTGGTCCTGCTGTTACCATACTGAGACAGAACGCCATGGACGCACACAGATGGGAACAGTTGTTAATGGGTATTGGTTCCATTTAATTTTATAACTGAATTGATGACATCTACAAGAATTAAGTTGGTACTTGAGAAAAGTACCAATAGAGGACGCAAGAGTAATGGCATGTAACAAAGTTGTAACTTAGGTTACACAGTGATGAAATAAAGCTGAATGGAAGAACTTAACATATGTACATAAGCATAAATAATAATAAGAAGCGAAGATGAAATATAAGTATGTCTATTAAGTATAAAAAATATAACTGGAGAGTAGGACATGTTGGTTCTGACGTGAGATTTCGCAATTTTAGCACATTTCAGTACAAATGAGTTCAGGTTGCAAAATGTGTAAAATTCACAGTTCATCAACTAAATATAATAGACACAGATGTTTGCACTGTTCTTTCAATAATGAAAATACTTATTTCAGTAGCAGTAATACCAAAGAAGCACATAAGATGCGTTATAATACTAACTGTGCTACATCTAATGTTATTTATTTGATAACTTCTAAAAAGAAATATGTTGGACAAACCCGTCAGCAAGCATCTAAACACACGAACAAGCATAGATTTGACATAAATAACTATATTGATCCATCTTTTAAATCTCGTGTCTCCACACACTTTAATGACGGCCACGCCCGCTGACAGATATTCCGGGCCCCTAGGCAGAGCTGTCATAGGTACCAAACCCAGTTTAATTTTTTGTATAAAAAACCTGTGTACAGCTTTGCATATAAAAACTGTAGTAATCTAGCATACCTTAGACTCATTCAAGGAACACATTTTAATATTTACTGCAAAGATTAATTTATTTTTTATAACTGAGTTGACGGCGGGCCGCTAGAAATCGCCTGGCCCCTGGACAATTGCCGCCCCCCCCCCCCCCCCCCCCGTCCCTACTCTCGGCGGGCCTGATGACGGCTTCCATAATTTACAGGATTTTTCATTTAAGGTAATTGATATTCTTAATTCGGAAACGGAACGTCTGTTGAAATAAACATATTGGATTCACCGTCTGGATAATATCTATCCAACAGGTTTAAATTCTAAGATTATGTATGAACTTTATTTTTAAATTTGTTGTATTTGATCACTTCTGTTGTTATTGATATGGGTCAGAAACACATTCTCAATAACCGGTTTCGTCGGGCTGAACCCAATTTAAAGTAATTTGCCTACAACGTTTTTGAGTATTTCTACTTCTCAACAGTAACCTGTAAGATCTACAACGCAGCTGGGTTTTTTTCTTCATACAACTTTATTGTCATATTTACATGATAAAAGATACAAAAATGTATCCACAATAATATGTACATGATATCCGCTGTAAAGTATTTTGCCTACAATGTTTTTGGGTATTTCTACTTCTTAACGGTAACTTATACAACGCAGCTGTTTCTATATATATATATATATATATATATATATATATATATATATATATATATATATATATATATATATATATATATATATATATATATTTTTTTATTTTTATTTTTGTTTCTTGCTGTTTTTTTTTTTCATAAAATTTTATTGTCATATTTACATGATAAAACATACAAAAATGTATCCACAATAATATGTACATGATATAGATATATTAAAAACAAACCACCGCTTTTTATGTCAGAACACACGCTCAAAATCTGGTTTAGTTGGGCTGAGCCTGCTTAAAAGTATTTTGCTTACAAGGATTTTGCTCATTTCTATTTCTCAGCTTCAACTTTTTTTATAACTGCGTGGTCCTCTCATTTTTCCTACTGCTGTATATATATATATATATATATAGAGAGAGAGAGAGAGAGAGAGAGAGAGAGAGAGAGAGAGAGAGAGAGAGAGAGAGAGAGAGAGAGATACACCAAACAGAGCGGAAAGTGCTATCACTGGATCCTACAGGAGAATGCTTGATAACAATAACAGAACTTTTAAATACGAATAAATATTATTATCATACAGGTCAGAGAATTTTTAATTCGTACTCTACGGAGATTCGAGCCCGGGTTACGGCACACATCGCGTTGCCTGCACGCACCAACCCCTAATCACATAACAATGGAGCTGAAATTTTATAATTTTATTTATTATTTTCAAAAAAGTGACAAACATATAAAAAAAAAGTATTGTGCAATAAAAAATTTACCATCACCTCTATGTGGTGCTTCTTTTGAACTATTCATTTATCAAAATAATAAAAAAATAATTTCAACCGTCTTAATTTTAAAATCTGATATTATAAAATTTTATAATCTTAAAAACGTTTGTACAATAATTGTACAAATGGGACATAATTCAATATTAATTCGGAAATGGAACGTCTATGGATTCACCGTTTTGGATACTGCCAGACATATCTGAAAATTTCTTATTATAGATTATTTATAATCTTCAATGATTCATTCATTATTATTTGATCCATTATACATATTTAAAGGGAAATACAACTGTTTGTCTCTAATTCTTTATATACTTCCACCAATAAATAAGAAACATTTGTATCTACCTACACCGCTTACGTTGTCCGGTATAGTTTTACCTTCACTATAAACGAAACACCTCAGCTCACTAGATGCAGTGCTGCGCATGCTCAGCAGTTAGCATTCAGCGAAGAAAACTGAAAGAAATCCCGTTGTTTCGCACCCTGGGAGATGAGCTATTCTATCTCTAATGGCTACTTTATTCAATTTACGGGGATTGTGACGGGTACAGAATTCATTTACTATATTATATATTTTTGTGTAAGTATGAGAACGACAGTTCAACAAAGGAAGTAATCTTCTAGGTAAAGAATAAAAACAGCCCCAAAAACACACATCCCCCCAAAATCCAAATCTAATAAAGGGGACGCTCTAGCGTCCTCTTATAATCAGATGCTGCAGTCAGAAATGAGATCTTACTCCCATTCGATTGCACTGTTATTTAATTCTCCTGACTCCATCATTCTCGCTAAATCACATAAATTCTTTTTCCTCATTGTCTCCGTGGTAAACTGTCTCTTTAATTCATATGGTCTACAACCAGACGCTGCAATCGAAAATTATATTTAACTCCCATTTGATCCCCCTCCCATCCCCGTGACACAAATATTCTCGCCCAATTAAATAAAATCTTCCTTCACAGTTCCGAGTCGTCCCCATGGTAAATCGAGCCCTTAACTAGGTCAAAACCAAACCATACCACTTCATCAAAATATTTTCATTGGTGTACAATTTGTCTAAAATGTGGTTTCAGCTCGGGAATTCAATACTGTGAAACGATAAAGGTAAAAATATATGTAACGTCCGTATCAAACGATAACTACAAAGAGGAAAGATCAGTGGCGGCGCGAGGGTTTGAGACGCCTGGGGCTAATGTTCTTTAGTGGCGCCCCTACTTTGCCACAGAGAACAATTTTTATGTCAGTTGCTAACCTCCAACCCCCCTCCATCTAAGCCCTGAAACCAGGGGCTTAGATGGGGGGGGGAGGGGGAGGATGGGGAGTTTTTGGCAAAAAAAAGTTCCCGACGGCGCCCTCGCACGCCCGGTGCACGGGGTGAATTGCCCCCCCCCCCCCTTGAACTCACCACCCTCACGTAGCCACTGGGAAAGATTGCATAGATATGTAATGAACAACACGTTAATTGTTTGTAATGTTATGTATATAGAATCTATAATGAGTGCCTAAAATTTTGGTCTATGACTGTACTTTAAAACACGGTCAAATAGTAAGTCGCACTTGAAGTTTAGTCAAGATGTCAACAAGGTATTTACTGGCATTTGAGTTCAAGGTCAGTCTTGTTGACAATTATTCACAACCAATTTGGGGATTTTCCACTAAATTAACGCATGTTCTCTTGCACTGTGGGTTGTTAGAATATGTGTATAAATACAGACTAGTTACGTATTTATTCATTCCAATTTTAAATCCTGTGTTAAAAATACATTCCTGTTTTTTATGGTCAGTCTGTTTGGAATCATCAGACTGTTTGGAATCATTTTACAATTAGAGTTTTAGTTGTGTTGTAATGATGTAGTGCTGTAGACATAAATCGAAAGGAATTATTTATTTGAACATTCATTGGATATACTATAAAGTGCTCATTAACCTTCGGATTTAAATATATGACTTTTGGATATTTGTGGGCATTCTCAAAGATATTCTAGATTGTATCGTTGTGGTACATCAGGACATTCAAGACTATTGTTGTGGTACATCAGGACATTCATGACTACACATTCATTCACTCAGAAAATTCATTCATTCGGAACATTCTGTAATTTCTGACTTGTGTTTAGAACATTTAGAGATTATTTGTAATTTAATTCACAAATTGTAAGTGTCTTTTGAATTTTCATTTTTAATTACAGAGAAATAAATTGTTTTTTGGTTTTACATACATTGTTGGTTTCACTTTTTGTCTGTTACATTATTTTAAGACCTAGAGTCGTAACATAATTTGGGGGTTCGTCCGGGATGTGAATATCTTCACATTACAATTTAAATTCATTTTGTTGCAGAATTTCATTGTCCCTGGTAAAGGTTTTTATTTCACCCATTTGAATATTTTAATTCCATTTGATAAATCTTTAGTGAAACCAGCAAGCCTTCACAATGCCATGTAATATTTCAAGTTCTACCCAGGTAGGGTTAGAGTCTATTAGTACTTCCAAATTTCAAATCGGTACTACTTTCAGAAATCAAAATCTGATAAGACTGATTAGAGATACTTATATCTTTCAACGTACACTTGTTGTAAAAGGTTTAGGCAATCATTATAGATTATATATATATATATATATATATATATATATATATATATATATATATATATATATATATATATATATATATATATATATATATATATAACAGTAACTTTAACATAAGAGTTGATGTTGTCTACCTGATCGGTGAAAATACACTGCTTAGTTGGATCTCATCCACAGTCCTGTGTTCAAATTCTTAACCTCGAATATTCCACATTGATTAAAGTAAATGAAAGTAAAATTGGGGCAAAATGTAAAAAATGTTTTTCGTTTCACAGATTTCGAAAATAAATAAATAAAAAAACGAACAAGACAAAAAACAGAAGCAACGTTTTTTTATGACTGAACATATGAAGTTTAGAGGATATGTTGGTATAAATATTGAATAAATCACATCTTTATATGGACCAATATCGCCCTCTGATTTCGTTAATACTGTGAGTGAAGTCAGTGGTAAAATGATACACATGTTGGCTTTGTTAAGCTGATCGTACACTTCCGTACTAGTTCGTAGAATCAGTGAAGTTGACAAACTAAAACTGGAACCCATATAAAGAACTTCATAAATACTTACTGAGGTACACGTATAAATTAATAAATAAACTTCTCGGCCTCGGTCTATGATTAGAAAATTATACTGCAATATGAACCTTTTATATTTTTCTCCGAAAAAGTTTAACAATCAGGATATTTCATAAACTTCAATCATGACATTTATGAACTTCAATCAGCATGTTTATAGACAACAATCAGGATGTTTGTAGACAATAATCAGGATATTTTACATAAAAAAATCAGGATTTTTTTTTTTGTTTGTTTATTTTTAAGTGGATTGTCTGACATAATTCTGTCAATTTTGTTTTTGAAAAATAGATCTAAGAAATTTTACCTTTATATTTGGACCACATAAATGCATCGGCAGTGTGTCTAAGGTGTGTGAATTAAATAAGAAATATTTGTAGCTACATGAAGGGCATAACATGTACTAAAATGGGATGGAAATTTATAAAGACCACCACTCGCAAAGAACTTCATTTTCCTGCTACTAATATGTACATGGCATTTCCTATACCGGATATTTGTCTAGAAGTATGCATGTAGTTACAAAATCGCTGCTTCTATTGTAAACGTTGTGAGAGAAGGAAGTTCGAGTTTTGTAATAATAATAATAATAATAATAATACACTAAAACCTGTCTTCTGAGACCACTACCATGAAAGACTGCCTGACCTCATTCTCAATGCGCTTAATAATCAATTATAAAGTGCTCTAACCTGTAATGAAAGACCACCTGTCTTGAGAGACCTCTTGTTGTTGGTGGTATCTCAAACCAGGTTGTATTGTAAATAATAATAATAATAATAATAATAATAATAATAATAATAATAGCTGTCATCATCATCATCATCATCATTACTGTTATTACCAGTACAGGTAGTTTTAATAAAACAGCAACAACTGTGCAACAAGATCATTGATAAACAAATTAGTTCAGTATTTTACAATACAAATCATTTTGCAGGTTAAATGCTGTGGAGCAAACGACTACAGAGATTTCATAGGAGCATCAAAATGGAGCACCACTAAATACAGTGGTACCTGCGGCGGCTGCACACTGGTTACTCCGCTGGCCTGCTGTAAAACACAACCCACCGCGTATACTGTCTCAGACCTTACGTGCGCAACAAGTCCAACAACGGACAACAACTACTTGAACACGGTAATTCTCTCTCTCTCTCGCACACCTATACCCACACCCACACCCACACCCACCCATACACACACACACACACACACACACACACACACACACACACACACACTACAACCTGTGTATAAAACACTTCTTGGGTTCCATTTATACATAGAGGAATACTTATTTCCCTGCATATACATACCACCTATTCATATTGAATACTTTTAACCTGGTATTTACACGAGAGAGAGAGAGAGAGAGAGAGAGAGAGAGAGAGAGAGAGAGAGAGAGAGAGCAAATTAATGGGTGAACTATATGGGGTAATATATACGACATGTCTAAAAGTTAAAGAAAATGCCATATATGCTGAAGTGTGTGGAACTGCTAGATTCTAAATTTAGAACCCCAACCAACGCTCCAACACTCTCCCGATCAATGAAAGCTTAAACTTAAGAAAATATGTTTTGTGCAACATTATTTGTAAAATGCAAAAACAGGCACCTTTAAAATAGTTATCCTTTCATATCTAGCACGTGGGTAACTGATTGTGATTTGGGTTTAATTTTATTTTTGTTTTTTATCCCTTTAGTATTATTTGTTGTGTTATCCATTTAGTATTATTTGTTGTGTTATCCATTTAGTATTATTTGTTGTGTTCTGTTAACAATATTTTTCTTGTGGAGTATTTGTTTATATTTTCAAAGAGCCAGAAACATTTGAGACATTGAAAGAATAAAAATTTAAAACTTAACAACATTTCAATTAATTAACAAGGGTGTTGAGGGTATTACTCTGCGCATGCTGAGTCTCTTTCCGTCATTGTATGTAGATGATTCTACGACGTTCTCTTTCGTATCGCAGATGGTTTATAGAGAGGGTTGGAGGTTAATTCATATAAGATAAAACTTATGTGTTTTAAGAAGGTGGTAGACTGTCTGAACATATAAAATTTAAATATATTGTCTCGAATTTATAAAGTTTTTAGATTTTCTTACCTTGGTATATATTCACAATTGGCGGCTTCTTTATCGAAGCATATACAAATCTGGTATGGGCAAACTCAGATAGCTATTTTTAACATCAATTAATATTTTTAAATGCTCCTCTTACCGGAAATCTCAATAAAGATATTTGTAAGAGTTCTGTTTACAAGTCTGTAAACATTTACTATGTGTAAAGCAGTGTACTCAAAATAGTTGTAGTTATGGGGAACTTGGAAGAAAATCCTGACTGACTGGTAGATAGCACTGCATTATCAAATATTGGTTCACGATTTTCTATGTTATTGGTAGAAAATATATACAGAGGTAAATCAATTATCTTTCATTTAGCCAATATTTTGTATCTTCTCCACATAATCATCTCCGACCTTTTATGACTTTAAAACAATTTATCTTTTTGAAAGCAATTTTGCACATAGTTTTCAGCAATTTAATTATACAAACTGTTGGAGATGAATTTCGAATTCATGATATTGCAACATTACATGTGGTACTAAATAATTTCTAAATCTACCCAATTACATGGTTTGTATACTGACGCCCTCTAAGAATACATTGCTAATATGATTGTATGCTCTAGGGCCGTCGGCTCATTTGCAATGAAAGGTCTCGTTCAAGTTTAAGAGTTTGAATAGAAATCTAGTTTATATTTATAATTAACCTATCACCAGAGAGGCGATAGTTCTCCCTACGTATCAGTGTAATATTGTATATAAAATCAAAGTGTTTCTAACGACATTAATCTTCATATAAAGTACATAAATATTAAGCATACGCGGGTATTTACTTTAATTTTAATTTAAATTGTAATGAACAATGTCGCAGTCGAGGCTTTTGGATTTGCATGTGTTATAAAGTGATAGTCACAGGTGTATTTGAATATCAGACCCGAATATTCCGACAACATTTCAGGCTAAAGCTCCACACATATGCATTGACTCACACTTTTGTTGTTCATCCTTCGAGTTCGAAAATGACCATGACGTCACTAACTGGTTTGGTTTCTGTGAGTACATGAATGGCTGATCAGGCCAATTTGTGCTCAGAACTGTCTGTGGCACACTTGACAGGAGATGTCGCCTGGGTTTGCTTGATCAATAGAAGACGTGCTGCAGTTTTGAAATTAACACTCCTCGCACGACTGCACAATGCCTCTGCAATTCTCCTCCATTCAAAGTCTGTAGCTCCAGTATGGAAGAGACTGAGCCAGGTGAAACGATCCTGTGCAAGATCTTCCCAAGACTCAAGGTCAATGTTAAAGTGTTTAAAGGATGTCTTGAGGGAATTTTCAAGCATTTCTTCTGACCACCCTGAGATCGCTTTTCCTCCTTCAGCTCGCCGTAGAAGATCTTCTTTGGTAGTCTCTCTTCTGACATCCTGGTGACGTAGCCTGCCCGTCTCATCTGTGATTTTCTTGGCATGGCGTCTGTATACAGTCCAGGTTTCGCAAAAATACAGCAGGGTCGGCAACACAATGGCTTTGTCGACCTTCAGTTTTCTTTGTAGACTGATGCCTCTGCGCTTTTACACATTTGTGCGTAGTCTGTCAAAGGCCACACTTGCTTTAGCAATTCTGGCGTTGGTTTCACACCTAACCTATGACAGGCTAGTAGTCCAATGGAATTTAAGAATCTGCAGAGCCAAGATAATCATTCCTACTTATCTGAGGTTAACATTTTCTGTAAAATCAAAGTCTTTCTATCCAATTTTTACATCAGTAATAGAGAGCTATTTGTGATAGATCGTGACAATTTCACTTTTTTTGGATGAAAAATAGCCAAGTGAAGAGAAATTGAGCTTACACATGTTACATAGTGGAAGCAAGTTATGTGTAACCACGAGGCGAGAAGGAGGGGGAAGAGGGCGCAAATTATGTTTGTCAGACAAGATTAGCACATGAAAAGATGACATTAACAAATGGTTCACACGTTTCCCGGGAAAGGGCCCATTAGAATTTAGAATAAGCAATAATTGGTTAACAGCTGTGGCATATATATGGAGTTTCGTTTTTTCATCAATTTGCGATACCTCAATATTTGACTGATGGGTAGGCATCGTCAGAGATTCGTCAATTTTGTTGGAGCCTGCTCAAAACACAAGAAAAGCACAAATTGATTAGCGACATTGTCACTAATTTAGTAATTTAAGGCTTTTCCTTCTTTCCTAGACGACGTAAAGCTATCTGATCATATTAAGCCATAATAAAACATGTTAATGAAGCACCAGTATTATTCGAAAATAGCACAATCTCTGCTTAAATACTGGTATTCACTCCCTAGGAAGGGATACGGATAAATATGTTGCAGCGACTTTAAATACACGTCAGTTTTGGTGGGCAGTGACTAAGAATAAGAAATATGATCCTGCCATGTGTTAAATATCCTGAACATGTGTAAGGTTGCATAACAAAGAAATTTTAAAAAGAGGTCAAATGTCTCAAGATTGGTCATAACTAAGAGAAATATGTGAGTATTTCACTTATTATTACAAACTTGGCTGAAAATTGACAAATGGGTTCAACCAGCCGTCCGTCCGTCCGTCACACTTTCGTTTCTGGAGCATAACTCCAAAATCGATCAAGATAGCTCTATGAAAACTTGGTACATATATAAGTTTAGTGGTCTTTCTGTGCCTTTTTGCTATTCAGAATTCTTTAGTTTCAATATTGTTAACGTTTTTGTATGTTTGTCCGCCAATCCATTCATCCATCCATCATTCATACTTTTGTTACTGAAGAATAATCTCCAAACAATTCAAGACATCTCTATGAAACTTTGATACACATATCAGACAAGTTGTATGTGCATATGTGCATTTTGCCATTTCCAATTCTTCCTTTTCAATATTCGAAATCATGTCTCCATGTGTCTGCCAATCCATTCAGTCGTTATCCACACATTTGTTTCGGGGCAAAACTTCAAAAACCGTACGCGATATCTATTTAAAATTCGGTACACAAATTACAAAAAAAGCAAAGGTATACCCTACGCTATTCTCAGTTCTTCTGTGTCAATATTATATACGTTTTGTCGGTTTCTTATTTATGTATCCATCCGTCATAAACACTTTTGTTTCCGAAACAAAACTAACGATGTCTGTCACTCACTTCCCTGCATACCTTGTAAATACGACCGTCATATATATGAAATCTTCAACCAATCCTACTGTATCCTAACATACATTTTGGCTGTACCTAAAATATAGATGACTCTGTCTCCTTGGTCATGTTGGTTAACATATATATTCTAAACAAATCATCAAAAAGAAAGCAAAATGTGTTTAAATAGTAACGATAATCCAAAGCAAAGGTAGTGAATTTCACCGAAAGGGTCAGGATGGTGTGTTCCATGCGTCAATGGGCATGCAATACATACAGGCT